>JAVSBS010007235.1:11243-30175 GCA_033124195.1 Coracias cyanogaster | reverse complement strand
CCTGACAAGTACCGCTGGTGTTTGTTAACTGAAGATTATTTCTTTTAAAGTTTTAATTGGGCCATGTTAATTGGATACTTTTGTTCAGTAGACATATTTCATATCACAAAGTTAAGCCAGGTTTTGTGTGTCAAAACTGTACACATGCAATTAATCACAGAAAAACATGGACCCCTCCCTATGCTCGGAACACATGAACATGAAAGTCATTTTCATGGGGTTTTACTCCCTAAAATCAAGTGTACTCATATGGCTGAGATCTTGTGTAATGTTCTGAAAACGGAACGATGTTGCTGTAATCACCATGAGCTTGCACAGCACTGCCAAACCTGTCAAGAGCCCTTCTTGGTACAAATACCCTGCATACTTCAGCATGAGAAATGGCTGACAATAACAGAGCTGTGACAGACCTAAGTTTCCCTTGCCTGTCAGAGCAGAATATCGCCTTGCCTGCATAAAGGAAGGCAACAGCTCTGCTTTTGTGCCAAGGGGCTCTGAGCCACTCAGGGATGGTTCTGCCAGGGTTTATGAGTCTCTTCTCACAGCACTGTGACCAAAGCCAAGAGGGTGTTAACACACAGAGGGCAAGAGAAAATGTACCACCATGTCACCTAGATTATTCGCAGTAAGATTGAAAACCACCTTTGGAAAAATGCTGCCAGAAAGGCTACACAAGCCCTTTCTACTTGGCAGCCAGGTTAGTTAATGGCACAGGGACTGTGGGAACTAACTGGGTCCATGCCAGTCCTGTCCACCCTGTAAATTATCGGGAAATGGGAGAATGTCCCATCTACTATCCACCCTGGAAATTATGGGGAAATGGGAGAACTTCCCATCTACTATGATACATTTTCATGGTTTTCAGATTCAGCTTTTTAGCCTAGCACCCCTCCTCTCCTTCCCTCCCCCCCTCCCTTCCTTCTTTCTTTCTCCTTGTCTATCCCTGTCCTTCCCCTCCCCCCTTAACTAAAACTATTGTGTAAGAAGACACATACCTAGGCCATTGTAGTAGAACACTCACCGATCCTTACCTATGGAGGGCTTTCTAGAGCTCTGTACAAGTTCATTTCATAAGAGCACACAATAGGAGCAACTTCTACTTTTGCTTTAGAATAAGAAGAGATTTTCATCCATACCTATGATGTAGAACCATATAAAATATGCACACGTTGTACCAAGGTACACACAAACCCTCAGCACAGACCAGAGCACTGTCATTTTCCGGTAGACTGAAATTATGACTGTATGCAAGTGCCTACTGCATGGTGTAGGTATGATAGTGTTTTAGCATGAGTGGCTACATAGCCATATGGAGGATAGCTATATAATGTCTCTTCTCATTACGTGGTAGCTGTAAAGCTCATTTGCACTGAATTAATTAAGTTGTTCCTGTTACAGATTCATGCCAGCAGGAGTTATGATTGATTAAAAGTAGTTCCAGTCATGAGCTCCTTGAACATGTGTCAGAGGTCTGCAGCTGAGTGCCCATGTAAATTAGAGTACTACAATTTGCCCTTCATTAGCCACCAGGTTTTGGTTTGAAATGCCCCCAAGGAAACTATGACCTCCTCTGTGATCTGTAGAAAACACACTTTACTCCCATAGGCCCCATTCAGGGCAGTGTTAAGCACAATCCTCGTTTTAAGTTAGTGGTTACACTGACTTGTCTCAGCAGAACTACTCATGAACTTAAAGCTATGCTCCTGCACGTACTTGCTGAACCCAGAGCTAAAAGCAGATCAGACTGAGAAACCAAATACCTGCTGCATGATCACTCTTGGATATCCAAAGGCTTTTTTTTGCATTTCAGCATGGGCAAAAAGACAAATGACAGACATTTTCAGGGGACTAAAATCCAGAATTACCTCATTGTTGATATACAACATGTCTTCAGATTTCCAGCAACAGTCAAGCTAACTGCTTGAGTGCTAAGGACCTTGGGGACTCACAGCTCTCTGGCAGCACCATGGTGAAACCACAGTATGACCATGGATGTCAAACTCCCAGACTAGGAATTGGGTGGAGGACCCAAACCAAGCAGGAAGCCTCAGAGCCCTTGGAGACCTGGTTTAAAAGCTGAGTCTGGTCGCAAGGCTACCTCCACAATGATGATGAAAACGCCTTGGGAGTCTGGAAATCCTGAGGTTCACTTCCCCAGGGCAGAGTATCCAGTGGGGATTTCCTGGAGCTGAGGATCCCAAAAGCCCCTGCACTCCCCACTTTGAAGCCATCTTTCAGGCAGATTTCTAAGTTACTGGGCAGGTAAGCTGGTAGTGAGCCTATGAGGTTTCTGAGAAAACCTGGCTGGCAGGAAAGTTTCAAAACCTGCCTGACAGGCAAGGTCACATTGGAGCTTGGGGGAAAGAGGGTGATTGACAGAAAATCAGCTGAAAGGAGCATGCTTCCCTACGATATTTTACATTTGGAAAAATCAGCATATTCTAAGATAAAAACATTCCTTTGGAAAATTTCCATCACATCTACTTAAATGGCTATTATCTGCCACAGTCTTGCTTTCAGGCTTACAGAATTGCATCACCATTTGCTTGCTGCAGGAAGTGATAATTGGAGTAATTTCTACAGCAGATTGTTTCTCTGAGCAAGCTTCATTTGGCCACGGAAAATGATACAGTATTTAGCTCCACAGTGCATGCTACGTCAGATCAGAAATACGATAAAAGAAAAATATTCCCATAACACAAAATACTCTCTTGAAAACAAAACCTGTGAGACACATGGGTTACACAAGGTATCCTGCAACTATCAAGTAACTGAGTGGCAGCAGCCCTAAGTCTCCACTCCACTACCTAGACTTTCCTTTATCTCCACTAAGTTTTCCATGAAAAGCTCACCCTACTAGGTTGTGGCAGTTAAGAAACACCATTGGAAAAAACCTCCGCCATCAAATTTTAATAGGGTTTCAGCCACTTCAAAGCTGCTGATTTCTAACAGTTTTAATCCCTTTCAGCCACTAGCTGTCTCCCAAGTCAATTAGTTAAGAAGTCATTAGAAAATCCCTCAGATATGAAACCCATGCCTTGAAGTCCAGCTCTTTTGTGGCCTCTCTCAAAAGAGAAGGCTGCTACTTTGGGATAGTTTCAACCCCTTGGTATACCTGAAACACAAGTACAAAATCAGCCTGACTCATCTGCTTTGTCTGATTGCATCCTCAGCCACTGGAAGAGGCTTTTCTCCCAGAAAGCAGACAAGCAAGTACCAGCAGAGAAGCAGCCACAGCTTTCATGCTGGTGACTGAAAAACGAACCAGTCACTTCAGTAGGCCTCCCGCGGCAAAGTCGTGCCAAACTTTTTAACGTCTTCAGGGATGCTGCTGTGCACTAGCCTTGCGCAAAAGCTTTGGTGATCAGTGGCAAGTTCAGTCCTAGTTAATTCTCCATGCCATGAGTCAGCTCTCACCCCAGGGCCAAATGATGTGTACTGGTTTATGACTGCTCTCAATGTGGGGTCCAGCAATTTCACTGCCAAGGGAAATATTTGTCTTGTTTCTGACTGGAGCCCTGAATACAAACACTTCTACCTACAGCGTGGGTAAAGAGCAGAGCCGTGCCCCAGGGCAAAGCGGGGAGTGAACCAACCTGACAGCACAGAAACACCCAGTGAAATTTATTTTCTTTCTTGGCCCATCTTCCCTAGTGAGCTTATCTCGTGTTGCCATACAAGTTGTAACTCATGCCAAGACTCATAATTTTTACACTTCTAGGCTTGCTCTGAACAGAGTCAGGCATCCTGACGGCAGCAATGCCTGTCCCAGGGGTGCCACCATGGGCACCATGCTCCTTGGATATCCCACAGCAGTGATGTGCCAGCCCCAGCTGCACCAAGGACAGCTGGCACCCATGCTGCTGCCACACTCATGGATGCCAAACAGAAGGGGATCCCTTCCTCCACAGCAGTGAAATGTGGCATTTGCTGCTGACGGATCCCATCCTCTCACTGAGTCACACCTCCACAAACAGCAAAGGGGAATGCAAAGTCAATCCCACCTGTAACATGCAGCCCTCTGTGATGCAGAGACCATGCATTGGAGACTGTCTACCAGGTCCTTCTACTAAGCCCATTTGCATCCTAAGGCAGGCTGTCATCAAACTTGGCAGTGCAAAATAGAAACTGGCAGGGATCAAAGGCAAGAAGCATGCGCCTGCTGCAAGTACTTCCTCACACATCCTCACATTTTGCGTTGCAGCACAGCAGCAAACAATTATATCGAGCAACCAAAAATTGCTCAAATTACACATACTTACCCCTGCAGTAAGTCAGAATGGGAGTTGATTCACTCATCACTCCAAAGAAACTGGATGGAGTGACTAATGCAGAAATTATCATAATTTTCCCTGCCCTTAATTTTGAAACTCAATTTTAAAACACACAGTCTGATGATGGCAAAAGATGGGTTGTAAATATTTTGATATGGCAGCATGAAAAAGGGGGATGAGTGTTAAAAGACATCATAGCAAGAAGCAGGAAGGGATGCTCTTACTGTACTTGCAATTCTCACAGGGATCGTGCAGCATCAGAAAGATATTGTCAAAACAGAAGAAATCTTGTAAATAGCAAAATCAGCGAGGGCTAGAAACGGGTTTAAGTGAAAAGACCGGGAGAACTACTGTTTATGCTGCAGAAATGTTGGAAAGATAAATCTTCAGATTACAAGTCCTATAAAGTGCACGTAACAAATATGCTGCACCACAAGGAGTGGACACAAAACCTGCTCTCTGCAGCCTTACTCTGAAGTTTGGGCCAAGCAAGAGCCAATGGAGACAAGCAAACAAGTGTTGTTGATGGAAAACACCAAAGAGAAACAGAGTTGGTGCAAATAATCTGCCACCAGGCCATGGCATGGGAGAGGATCCCAGGATGACTCCAGCTCCGTGCTGTGTGACCGCCCCAGGAGACAGGGACAGCACAGACAGTGACATGGTTGTCCCTAATCTTCTGGGAGATGAAAAGTTGGCAAGATGCAGGGAGAGGGTGTGGGGAGCCTGTCGCTTGCTTCTTACCTGCTCTATTAATCAAGATATCTGTTCCTCCAGCACGACAATTGTGACTGTTCTGCCAGGAGCAATAAATCAGGGGTAGGACAGTATGTACAACTCAGCCACCCATGCCACCATCCCCCAGGCCAGCCCCTCCACACCTGCAACAGTGCAGAGTCCTGTTAGGACCCCACCAGCCATGTTTTGGCTCCCCTCCCTTGCCTCCTTTGCTTTGCGCCTTAACAGCAATGCAGAGTGGGTGGCTTTGGAGGGAGGTGAGAGCCCCTGGGGCAAGGATGGGCAAAAGGATGTGGGGGCAGATGGTCACTGGGGCTGCTACACAGCACTTTTGGGAGAGGAATACTTTGCACAGAGGAGCAGCCATGAGGAACAGAGGAGGCAGCAAGAATGGAGCTTGCTCCCACTCTCTGGCAGCTCAGCCACCAACTGCACAACAAGGATCCATTTCCCAGATTTTACAGATCCACTACTGGGCTCTGGGAAGAGCTAAAACACTCTCCTCCCTCCCTCAAATATCCACATGCTGGCATTGGCAGATTCGAAAGAGGCAGGTGCAAAATGTCCTGCATGTGGAGGCACAGGCACCCACCATCACCTCAGCATCACTCTCTGTGTGTAGTGGACATATTCCAGAAATGCTAGGAAGGACAGCTGCCCACAGTGAGCATTTTGACCCTGAGACCCAGGACAGCATGTAGCAACCCTGGTCTCAGATCAGGACACTGTGGTGCTAGCTGCTATAGGACCAATAAATGTATACCAAAGGTGCAAGACCGCAGTGATGATGTGAAAGTCATCAGCCCTATGCCCTGACTCTGGGTTATTGTACTGCCATGGATGTACCTTGGGAGACAACGTAAGATTCTTATCTTTTCTCTGTTGTTCCAAGCAACACTGATAAATGGCTATGGACAGCATGTGGCTGGGATGACAGGTTTGCAGAGCTCTTTAAAGGCTTCACAATGTCATCCCAACCTGTAGAGAGCCTGATGTTTCAATGCCAACTTCATTAAGTGTACCTCTGTTTCAGATAAGCCCCCAAACAATCTTTTTTGTGTGTGTTTTAATTTAAGGGAAAAACATCTGGCTGCTAACGATGCTGTTGTCATTGGAAACGTAATTAAGACTTTTGTTCTCATAAACTAAAAATAATGGTGAGTGGTATTCAACAGCCTGAAATCTTTATGCTGTATGCATAGGAGTCATGATTTTTCTAACAAGATGGCTGTTTGAAGTGTTTTTATATGCCTATAAAGAGAGCTAAATAGCACATATTGATGTTAATTGCAGAGTTGACAAGTTATTCTACCCTGTTATTACACTGCCCCCTTTCCACGTGATCCTAATTCATAAGCGATCTGAGAAGTTTTTTTGTTTGGTTTTAAACAGACTCCTCTTGGTGGGGAAAAGGTCAGTGTGGTCTGCAACTAACTCCGCAACAGAGCTCACCAAAGCACGGTGCTTGCTGATGGCTCACATTTCAGCCTCAAAGTGGCTCTGGTGTCCTGGAAGTGAAGTGGACGAGACAGAGAATGCAACACCTCAAACTTGTTATCTGCCCTGTACAAAATCCCTTTCAGATTGCCACCCACTTCTGTACAGGGTCAAACTCAACTCTTTATCCTGTCCTCAAAGAAGGAAAGGAAAGCTTTGGGGAGGCCTGGGGGTTTTACAGGCACCATCACGACCTGTAAAAGCAACATAAACAAGGAGCTCAGCTCAAGCTTGCTTCTAGGCTCTCTACAAAATGGTCTCCTGACATTGCAGCAACACCATGGCTGCAAGAAGTCAGCTGACATCTATAGGTCTCCAAAAGACAGTGGATGGTGACAAGCAGGGCAATGTGTGTAGGTTTCTGGGCAGACACACTAGCAGTGGGGAGGGACAGTTTGCTAATGGCCAACTGCCTTTGCGGCTATGAGTCAGATGATTGCGTGATCGCACCCAAAAATCCACTCAAAGTCTACACTCATTCAAGAGATAGTCTGCAACTGGAAGAGGGCAAATGGATCAGCAGATAGGGACTGCTAACATCTTAACTACACTGCCAGAAAACCTAGGATTAGGAAGCATGGTAGGTTCTGCGTTTCATAGGCATGCTGAAGAGCTGCAACATACGTGTACCGCACTTCCATGCTGAAAGCTGAAAGCCTCACATCATCATATAAAGGCACAAGCTGGGGCATACAGACGTTTGTCAAATACCACAGGATTTGCAACAGCATCCCAACTGGAAGTGTTGGCCTCACAAGACTCTTAGTCAATGCAAAAAAAATAGATTTTTAGTTCATTAGTAGGTAGCTACAGGAAGAACTACTGAAGTTGAAGAATAATTGTCAGGGGAAAAAAGATGGCAAGAGGCCACAAGAGAAAGCAAAGGTTTCCACTCCTGAGGAAATGGGAAACTTAGACTTCCTGCTTCTTGCTGACCAGAAATATCAAACTTCTGTCTCTCTCAAAATATGGCCGAACTCAGGCATTTTGTTTTGTGTGGGATGTTGTGTTGACAAAAAGGGGAAGAGGAAAGAGCTACCCACATGTTTTTCATTATCAGAACAGTCTCAGCTGGGGACACTGACATCGAGGTGAGATGGCCCGCCAGTGTTTTATTTACTCCAGCACATTTGCTCAGTAATGCAATTCCAGGAGGATTATCCTGCTAATACTTTAATGGTATTTTCCCTGGTTTGCCCATCCCTAGTACACAATAGCACGTTGTCAATTATAGCCACACTCTATTTATAGCTCACCCCATACAGTTAACAGATACACACTGAGGGGGGTTTTCCTTTTCCTTCCCTCAGAGGGCACTTATTTCACAGGAATGTTTTCTCCTTATTCTTCTTGCCTGAACGCGAGGCTATGTGACTACAGATGCCAGCTGCCTGCAGACCACAGCTCCAACATGAACTCACATGCACTTCAGGAATGAGCATCCTTTCCCTCTGTTTCTTTGCAGTCCCTGAGGAAATGGAGAACCTCCTAGCTTAACACCATCAAAACAGAGGCTAACATGATTGGGTGTGCCATCAAGGAAGCCTATGCATTTCATCTCTGCTCCAACACAAATGCAAAAAAATACTGAAGAGGGTCAGGTTGAGCAGAAGAAGCAGATCACTGTGGGCTGCTGGTACAGTTATGGTGGACGAAACACTTTTATTGTAGAGCCATATGTACAAAATCGTGTGTGGCAAAGCCTACAAAAACAAATAACATATAAACCACTGGAGGGGCAAAGTATTCCTGCTTGGTCTGAAGGAAATTGTTCTGCTGATGTGGAGGCATGGAGAAGCTTGGAAATTCCTGCACCATTCTGGTAACTCTATTTCAAGCTAAGCAAGCTTTAGCATGCCAGCAAGGGTCACTCTTCTTTCTTTCCTTTCCCCCTTTAGAAATGTTTAGGTGCTTTTCTGGGCAGCTGGGGAAACAAAAACTGGCTTCCACATGTGAAAGGAGAAGACATACTCCTGCAAAGTGATGAGCATGTTCAATTCCTACTGACAGAACTGGCTTTTAAAATAATACACAATCTTTACTGGCTGATACATGTGCTGACAGGTTATATTATCTGAGAATAACATGCGAGGAAGTTTATTTTACCATAATACAAATGGATTTGAGGCTAAATGCTATTGTTTGGCTTTTGAGATATTAAGTTTAGGAATTTACCATTCTTTTGATGATTTTTTTTTTTTTATACAGTGTGTCAGACTCTAAAGCATATAGGTACCTGCAGTCAAACAAGATAGTATACACAAGAGGGTGATATTACAGCTTGCAGAGTCAGTGACAGTTTCAATTTTGTATTCAACAGACATCCACCCAGTAGCATAGAACAGATCTTCCGTTCATTCAATAAACTTAGTTTAGAGAAATACAGATGAACGATGCATAGCTGTAACCAAACTTAGGCTACATCCTGTGGCAGGAGCCATAGCAACCACTTGTACACTGACGAAGTTTGGTTTAAAACACACACCTACACTCTGTAGCAGAGACCCACCAGTGCGAACAAACGTAACAACACTCTCTCTTGCAGCCTAGGGAGAAACACATACAAGAACATGACAAGGGCAGCCAACAAGGTGGCTTGAGTCTGAAACTTGTTGACCTTGGCCATGTCCTATTGAAAGAAAGACTCTCCACAAGATGTGAAAGCAACACTCCTACATATACCCTCTCCATACATACACAAGCCACTGCAGAAGAAGCAAGGAAGAGGGGGAATTATGAGGTCAGGACAACACAAAGGGCCCTCTGCCCTGTTTATTCTAGGTCAGCGAGCAAGTGCTGTTGTTAAATCAGGGTTTAATGTACAAACTGCCACTCAGTTGTTTCTGATTGTCCAGAATGTGTCTTTGTTTAAACACATAAACCTCCATCTGGTACCCATTACCGGCCTGCTTCTTTGCCTTGTGCATGGGTAACTAAACACAGAAGCTTGTAGGGAGGATGAGCCTGGGCTGTCCACATGGCCCCGCAGCTCCCTCAGGGAGCCAGCTGGGGAGTCACAACGGTCTGCTTGCCCAGTCGAGGAATTGTCTCCTTTGCTAAAAAGGGACAATGAGTTAATGTTACCAAAAGGCAGGCTCTCCTTTGCCCAGGAAGCCACATCTCCGAGGCAAGATTAGCAGAGAGCATGTTTCAGACAGGCATGTTTTAGTAATAATAAGCAGTGATTGAGGGCAGAATGACTGAAGTGGGGTGAGCTCAATCCCAAATGGTTCAGATTTGCATTCAGAAGTCCCAAATCTGGACTGCAACATGTGTTTCACACAAACCCACTTTATTGTCTCTCACACACACATCTATAGATGTCTACAGCTTCCATTATCATTGCAATCAAAATCCACATAGTACATTTTGGGTTCACACTCAGACATCCGCCTGAACTGGCTAAAAAGTCCAGCCTTCAGTTCTGACAGGTTCAGCAACCTTCTCCTGTCCTTTCAGAGGCTTAGTTTTGTGTAGCTGCGCCAATTACTTCTGAGTTGAAACAGCCTGCTGCCATAGCTATCTTACTTTGAGAAGGGTTTGTGGAAAAAAAACCACCCCAATTTACGCTCTCAAAAACGTTTCTTTTCCAACCAGCACAGATGGCAAAAACATCAACCTGTCCTGATTATGGCTCCCAAAAATGCCTGTCCATTGTAAAAGTGGCAAATTGAGACAGCTCATCTCCACATTCAAACTGATGCATACACACATATTTTTTTAAAACACTGCATTTTATATATTTGTAACCAGTTGCATAAACACCTAACTTTTGTATCTCCCTAAGCTTTGAGTTGAAGCTCATGCTGTCTGTCACAGAATGCAACACACTGATTTTTCCTATGGCCACCAGTGCATGATGAGAGCTTAGAAAAGCTCCTGCTCTGGGAGCACTGCACTGGTGCCCCAGGCTTTAAGGTCCTGTCAGCCCATGAGACACACACTACTCTGAAAAGCACACCCCTCCTTTGGCTGTATCCCTGCTTCCATTCCCCCATGTCAGGAGCCTACACAAAGGCTTTTGCAGTCTACATGTTATTTTCAGAACTTCACAGGCCATCTTCACAGTTGGTCTAGCGAGTGGCAACCACATTCGTACTGGCATGAACAGAAGAATGGGGAAGAATGAAACTATTCAGAATAATGTGATTTTAAAGACAAATTACAAAGGGCAAACCCTACATTTTTGCAGTTTGGTGGCTACTCTTCTTCCAAGATAAAGGATGACCATCATGCTAATAAATCACGTTGGGTCTACTGTTTCTTTCTCTTAGGATAAATTTAGTCACTGAAACTCATCAATTTCTAAAGTCAAGCAAATTTCACTAACCATCCTAGTCTGTTAATAACTTTTAGAATGACATTTTATTTAAAAAATCAGACCTAAGCATTCACAAGATTGGCCTGAACAATTCAGAACATATCAGGATATTTTTTTATTTAGCTACTATTTTTTTTAGATACTCAGAGATGTATTTTCCAACAATTCTCTGCAACTCCAGGTGTCTAAAATGTTAGAATAAATCTTTGGCAGCCACCACATTAGAGGGAACAGAGGCTAAATAAGGTTAATTCAAAATAAGAACATTCAGCAGTATTGCACTCAGTTGTGGCAAAATGCATAAAGCCAGGACTAAGGACGCTGCCCCCATGTAACCTAGAGATTTCATTTGATTAGCTGTCACACATCATTTTGTATCAAACAGCTCGTTTGGCTATATTTATGGTGACAAATGGACACCTGTGCAGCAGACATTCCAGGCCCTGGCTATTACATGCTCCAAGTGTGAATACATGCCCACTCATACTCTGACGATTTTCTTAAAGCACCAGTTCCTGGAGCCAGGCGACTAAGTCAGAGTCAACGGTACATTTGAAGGAAAACAAAACAGTTTTAGCTTTCTTGGTCTCAGGGAAAAGCTTTACACTAAATAAAGCTATGAAATCTGAAAGCAAATTGTTTTGTAAAAGTATATAATAACCATAGTAAATTTCTGGTCCTTGAACGACAAGGGCTGGCAGAACTGATGCAGCCAATTTGCTGGCAAGGATTCTGACTCCCACGATGAGCTTCATGAAATACCTATGGCCATGAAATGATAACTGTTTGCCTGTTAAGACTCACCATGCACTTTCAACAAGATTCTGCTCTCCAGAGAAATTGGCAAAGGAAGTCCATCTGCTGTGTTTAAAACACCACAGTGAGAGTAAGCACGGCACTGTAAATAGTGCAGAAAAATCTCGTAGTGTATCTTGAGCCTGCCTACCTGGAGAACTGGGAGCACATGCAGCTGGTGTATCTGGTGTGCCCAAAAATAGGGACACAAGAAGCCATGTAAGAGCAGTCCTGGGGAGCCTGCCCCACAGCACTCCAGGGTGTCCATGAGGGGGGCAGACAGTGACCCACATGCCAGCCATGCCTTCAGCCCCAAGCCCAATCAGGCAGGCCAAAGGCACAGCTCTGCTCCACAGCTCCAACGCTTGGCACTCTCCCAAGGTTGTACCAAGCCCAGTCTGATGTTATGTTGGCCAGACACGGACTCTTCAAACACCTGTGACCCCAGCTCAGCAAGGAACACACAGGACACACAGTCATTTTTTCAGACATTTCAGTCAGCCAAGAAACAACCACTGCGGAAAGGACCTGGTCTGTTTTTAAGGTGTGCACTAACGAATGTCCTTCTCCTGAAACCAATCAACAATAACAGTGGTTTTCAAGGCAACCATTTGCTTTTCTGTGCAAAGCTGAAGCTGTTGCACGTTGCTCCCTCAGAGCAGGGTTTGGAAGAAAGCTTTAATAGACTGGCTGGTTGTCAAAATGGTAGAGAAAGAAGAAGGAGGAGCCATGAAAAATACTCATTTCTAATAAATCTGAGATGGTTTCACATCCCTGAGGCAGACTCATGTTGGTTTTGGCGGTCACAACATAAAAAATAACACTGATTCTGTGACTTGTGAGCGGTTTCCTGCATGGCCTCTGGATTTGCTTTGTTTTCTGTTGTTATTATTATTGTTATTAGATGGAGATTGTGGAGCATAGATGCCTGCAGTGGGGTGAAGCAGGAAAAAGTTAATCTGTTGTGTCATCACTCTTTTAATTCAAAGTGTAGAAACTTGGGGGTTTTTATAGTATGAAGTCTGATAATGATAATCCGGCACCACCTGAACAAACAGTCTGCGGGGCAGTCCATACCACAGTGAGTGGGAAGCAAGCGGTCCTCCGCCTGCTGTCTCCTCCTGCTCTGAGAAAGCCAGCCATGAGAAAAGGGGAATGGGGTGCACACTGCAGTGCCCTGTCCTGTCAGCTCAGCCAGGGCACCAGGCACGGGACGAGCCCAGCAGATAATAAAAAGGCTTCCTCACAGAGAAAAAAGCCTGCTCAAAGGCTTGCCCAAGACCTTCCCCTCTGCCGGCCGTGGGTCCCAGGGAAGCCTCTCCTTTTGGAGCTAAGCATATGTTTGAAGAGGAACAAGTGTGTTAAAAGTGTTTAATGCCTTCTTCACATCAGTGTTTACCAAAAAAAAAAAAACGGTCAGCAGAAATAATGCCTCTATAACAACTAATACCTAAAAAGGGGAATGATCAGAGTTTGGACCACAGAAAGACCAGGTTAGAAAGTATTTAAATAGACAGTTGCTCTTAAATCATGTAAGTCCAAGGAAATTCATTCAAAAGTACTTAGAGAAGTAACAAAAGCGACGATTAACAGCCTCGTTAGTGGTCATCCCTGAGAACTTGTAGATGGATGATGGTCCAGAGGCTGGAAAACGGTAAGCATGAATCCTTGCTTTAAAAGAGGGAGGAAAGCAGAAGCAAGGGAACTGCTGGTAACACCACACTGGAGGAGGCTGCCCATGCCCCAGAGGACAGGAATACAATTCAACTCTGAAAATAACATACTATAATTCAGTTTGGATAAGGCAAAGCTTCTACATGAAGACTGGAAAAATCAGCCACACTAATACATGACAGGGAACCACTGGGGCCAACAGCAGTTGCACAGAAGAGGAACCTGTGGGTTATAGGAGAGTGTAGGGGCTCTTGTGGTGCCTGACTTAAGTCCAGCCTGGTAGCTGACACAGGAAAGGAAATTTCGAATGGGGCAGAGATGCTCTTCCATTCACACAGGGAAGCAAATATGGGAGGAAAACACCGATGAGGGAAGGTGGCTAAAATCACCTAGCTTTTAAGCCCAAATGGCACCCAAAGATGGACAAAAAGCCTAGGGAAGAAATGAGACAATTAACTGAGGACAATGACTTTCTGTCCAGTGTTGAGATGAACTCTCCAGTCCGGTGTGTTGCATTGTGTCCTTTCTCAACTCAGTTCTCTCATGACCATGTATCCCAAAGGACTATCTGGTTTCATCATTTTCTCCAGGATGGATGAACAAAACGGATGAGAAATTCAATAAGCCCAGTGCAAGCTAAACAAGACACATATTAATTTCATCACTCCATCTTTGGGTTGGTTAGGTTCAATGCTTAAGTGACCCATCCTTTAGCTATGTCAATCTACACAGTGTACTCCTTGAGGCAAATTTTTGAATTGGCCAGAAAAGCACTGTTTATGCAATTATATATCTGTATCATATCAGTGACCAGTGATATCATTGCCCAGACACATCATAAAATCAGTACATGCAGGGATTTGGGGTTTATTTGTTTGAGAAAGTGAAGGAGAAGAAGAACAGCAGACCAGAAATGAAGAAAATGTGGTGCCTTAAAGGCTTCTGTGGGCAGGTATTGTCCAAGATTAAGGACTGAAGAATTAGCAGCTAAAAGAGGAATCCCAGAGGAGCAGCTGTGCCATGTCATGGCAGTGTAGCTGCTCCAGACAACTCTAGAGTCCTGGCTGAGAAATGGGCAACCTGCACTTCAGGATGCTACAGAAGGGGCTCTACACCATTTTATCATTCATGATGCCGTGTCTGATGTGTTAACGTGAACAGGAGCAGCCACTTCATAAATGGAGACTACTGCATCCCAAATACTCTCCCCAGTAAATCACTGGCACTGTGAATTGCCCCATCATAAAAAGCGGGGCTTTTACACCAAAATGATCCTATTCCCTCTCTGACTTATAAGCTCCTTATTGCTCATCTTAGTTGAGGGAAAGAAGAGAGGCAATATTGAGCCAATGTGGGTGAAAAGGAGTGATCTTCAGTTAAGAAAAACACAAACCACCAGTCCTTCTTTAACACTGGTATTATACAAGTGAGAAGCCAGTTCTTGCACAGAGAGCTAAGGGCTGAAATACATAATACAGTCACTGTCCAGGTCACCCCACCAGTAGATCACCATACCTTGAAACAAAACCATTTGTAGGAAAGGATCTGGATTTGTAGAAAAGCTCTACAGGAACTCTATAGTTTGGGTGTGAACATGAGGAGGCTGAGGAGCTGGGCAAGCAGCATCACAGAATTTGAAAAACCAGATAGAAAAAAACCACAATTTTGCTGTGAAAGCCAAAAGTAATGGAAGGGATGGAAATTGAAATGAAAGGTTTAGTAGGACACAGAGAGCGAGCATAAAGGCTCTCCAGTGTGAAAGCTCTTTTGATGAATCATAAAATTAGGTAACAGAAAAAATGAGGTACTACCCATAGATGGGACGAGGCTAAAGGTGTCCTCAGCTCACAATCTGAAACTCCCCTTGGTGCAAACTCAGTTCAGGTGGTTTCACTAACCCACGGAGATCCTTAGGTTATCACGAGGTGATCTCCTGTGCACCACAGGACAAAGAAAGCCATACAAGTGTTCTTATGCTGGGGTTGCAAGTCAAACACCTCAAAATAAAACCAAGTCAAATCTGTAATTGTGTCTCTCTCTCTTCCATATGAAACACAAGACCTTTCACTACTCTTGAAAAGGTAGGAATGATTTGCTCTCTAACTTTCTTTTCACTGATCTATGACACAACATGAAATATGGCATGTGTAGCACCAATCCAAAAGTTGTAAAATTGTTATCTTTTCTATGATTGACATTGCACCTGGATAACCACCTCCGTACCACAGAATTCCTATGACCATGCCAGCATCCATCTTATTGCCCTCAAGGTATTCTTGTCTATCTTGTATTTTGCATATGAGTATGGATTTCCTTTAAAGATGTAAGATTACTTTTTTATTTGGCAGGAAAGAAGCTTTTCCTATCTGCTCTCCAAAAATTGAGCAAAATCCTTTATCTTTCTTTTCCCCAATATTTTTTCTGTGATAAAAGATGAAAGAATAGCCTTGATTCAACACAGTATTTAAGAACATGCCTAACTTTAAGTACATGAGTAGTTTGACTGATTCCATTGGAATGAATTTTGTGTTCATGGTTGATCATCTACAGCTTGATGAACCAGGGCTAGGAGGTTTATTTTGATGGGTAGCAAGTACGTGCAGACAAGCACAGATGTGTATGAACTCCCTACAACCAGACACATGAAACAAGTCAGCTGTTTTCATGATCCTTTACCTGTTAGTCAACTCACTCTTGAAGATTTATTTTTCCTCTTACATAGGAAAAAAATATGCAAGACTTTGCAAACTGGTTATAGTGGAAAAGAACAAAGCATGTCCATGTAGCTAGCACATTTTTCCCTCTCATCCCAGCCTTATTTAACCCTAAGACGGGTGAGGCAACAGGCAATAAATGATGCTGTCCTCCTGAATGCCACCTATGGACTCGAGATTTTTTTCCCTTTAGTTTCTTGATGATGATGGGAGCTTATCTGTGCACAGTCCTGCTTCTTCCACAGAAACTGTCAGCTGTGTCCTGCAGCCTATTTCAGTTACGATAACAGCTGCTCCTCTCCTCCCTACTTCCCCAGCCTTTTTTAAATTGTAGGAAGGTTCCTGTGGTTTACTGGTTCTCCCAGTACGCCGAAATTGCTTTCAGTGCCACTGCGTATCATGTCTAAAATCTATCCACAAAGAAGGAGAAAACAGGGAATGAAAGAAAACAAAGAAACAAAAAATGCAGTTAGTGATGCTGCTTAATTTGATCCTCTCAGGAAGTGTCCTGTCTTAGAAAACAAACCAAACCAAAACAACCCAACCCAGAGAAAGAAAACATTCATCATTCCCCAGATAACATCAGAAAAGGTGGGGGAAGCTATGCTGTTCCTTGGGGCACAAGCTGTAGTCAGCTGGGAGGAGCAGGCCAGCAGAGAAGCAATCTGGGGTGCAGGGAAGGAAGCCAAGGGTATAGTGGGGCTGAGCCAGCTGCTCTTCACCCTTGCACCAAAAGCAGTGGTGGGGGTGGCTGTGGGTCCCAGGCATCCTGAGTCCTCTGCACCCAGGGCTCCCCCTGGGCTCCTTTCTGCACCCCTCTGCAGCACACTCACCCCAGCTGCCAGCCACAGCTTCTTCCCCAGGGGCTCCCCCTTCTTCCAATGCATGGACTTTATGTTTTACAGGTCTGTTTTAGGCTTGAAGGCAAATCTAGGGAGAAGGCCTATTTTTACCATTTTTCTTGTTTTTCTCCTCTGGCTTCTGGGGACTTAGAGAAAAAGCACCCCTCCTTTCAAGGGAAAGCCAGCAGAGAAAATGATACCGTCTCAACTGACAGGATTTGAAAGACTCAGTCTTGGCTAAGAGACGGCAGAAGAGGGGAGAAGAAAATGGCTTTGCCCCTGGTTTTATAGCTTCTGCTAATCTACGGATATTCCTGTAGGGCTGAGCAGTGAATTATAAACATCTTTCCCAGTGCATGCTTCCCAAGTCCTCCTATGGGAATAACAGCTGAGGTAAGGATGTGAGGAAACTGCTACCAGAAACATAACTAAAACTGCCCTAGCCAAGTAGGAGAATGTAGCTTTCCTCTGCTGCTCACCTAAATGCTGGTTACAACAGGATCTGGAAACATTATGGTCTTAAAATTTTAAAGGAAATTGTTTCGTTGTGGCCCAGAACACTCCAGGAGCAAGTTCAGTGGCTGGGTGTCACATCTGCTGTTAGCTGAGTGCCAGAAGATTATCCTCTCACTGAGAGTACACTTCTCAAAGTTTTAAATGCCAAGCTCACAATCACTTCCCCTCCTTTCCTAAAGAACATAACAATTTGAAAAACAGTGTGGTGTGCTGGGAAGTGACCCCCAGATCCCACCCCAGCAAGATGGGCTACATTTGATGGGTGAATTATCCTTGAACATCCAACCAGCAGAATACTCTGTGAAGTGAAAAAGACTGCCTCGAAAAATAACATTAAACATTTAAACGTGCTCAGTAGTGCTGTTCAGTTTCCATTTATTCATTTCCCTGCTCTTCCTCTTACTTGTGCATGTCCATGCATGGAGTCGGCAACCCCAGGATGGAGTCTGTTGTAATAACAAAATCAGTGCTCACCTTCCTCCCAGCTACAGAGGAGACGGTACCTCTTTTGCTATTTCTTACCCTAAAGCTACCAGAACAAACACACCCACTCATTGTCTCCAAACAGGGCCAAAAAAGTAGTGTGTAATCACACATACTGGAACTAAGTGCTCCAGGGGCAAACAAACAGACAATTCAGTGCATGGCAACCTGGAAAGGAGCTGAAATGAAAATGGACATTTGATGCTAACTTCTGGTTTTTCCCCCTTATCAGGGTTGCCTTGTACTTCCTGGGAGAAGTGGCTGTGTGCCATGAAGGTAAGCTTTCATGACAGACTGAGCCGCAGCACGTATTCCCAGGTCCTCACAATGCCACGTGAGTGCTGAGGAACAGTACAACCTCCCTCTGCCTTTCCCCAGCTTTTTCTGAACAGCAGAGGAAAAGCAACTTGGGGACAGAGTTACTGACCCGGTTTCACTCACTACAAACATTTCCACTAGTTCCCATGGAGTACCAGTGAGGGATTTGACTTGTTACCAAGTCATCTGCCCTGAGAGTCCCATATGCAACATGCTGTTAAGTCATACACATAGTAAAGACCACTCTACCATGCACCTTCATGGCCACAACAGTCCCTGACTGACTAATACAGCTATCTCCTTAAGTTCTCCCCAGGCTTTCAGAGTTCTGCACAGCCACCATTCTGGTTCTGCTCTAATGTCAGGCTAGCCACACTCAAATCCTTTCAAAAATCTCAAAAAAGACCCATTTGGACCCACACAAATGCAAACTCACCTATGAATACTCATAGGTATGCTTCCAGTATTCAGAGTCTTAAAATTCAGTCTCACATACAGCCAAGCTAAAACAGGCCAGTGCATCTCCTCCCTCCAACTCACCAACAGCTGTGCATACATCAAGAACATAGACAGGTGAGGACAGAAATCAAAGCAGTGCATTGTTTCAGAGAGTCAGAGCCTGACACATGAAGAACCCTGAACTTTGTGTATGCTGCACATATTGAAACTCTGTAGGCTCTAAAGTGAGTAGGGACTGACAGAAAACAGAGCCAGCACCAGTACATTTTTGACAGCACTGGCATTTGTTTTATACCTCATT
>JAVSBS010007234.1:0-48229 GCA_033124195.1 Coracias cyanogaster | reverse complement strand
AGGGCCACTGCAACTCAATTTCTTGTCTGCAAAACAGTGCTAATAATCTTTCCTCTCTCACAGAAAGTTATATGGCTAGATACTTTAAAAGATTATGTGTGTTGTTAGATGATGTAAGCAAATAAGAACATCAGGGCATGGTAGTATTAATACAAAGTACCAAAGTATTGTGTTTGTACAGAATATTCTAGATCATCCGTTAATGTTCAGGGGCCTCAATTACTATTACAATTATTATTTTGTTTCCTGTCTTGAAGTTCAAGCTTATAGGCATCATTCTAAGTTCATCCTTCTCTTATAATTTATTTCCCCTGTGTATTGAGATTGATGAGCTATAAATTGCTCATGAGATGTGATGTTTTTCCTAATCAGAAGCTATAAAGTGTAAGGCCTGGCATTATTTTATTGCTTTACTAAACAGTTTTGCTAATGAGGCTACCAATATGATGTCCTCATTAAAAGATTAAAACTGATAATGATGTTTCCTGATTTTGAAAGTAAGATATACAGTTTTATTATTAATTGTTTCTAGCAAATGTCTTCCTCCTTTGAGATGCTTTGGGGGAAAGAGCACTACAAATAGAAGGTATGAAAGTAAGCAGCAGCTCTGCCAAGGTAAGATAGAAAAATAGGAAGATTCAATTCATCCTGCTTGTCTCAAATGTTTCCTTCACAACAGCACAAGCAAGCACTGAATCTCAGTGAATGTATTTATAGCATCATAATATCATAATTCTTAAAAAAATGCATTAGAAATGCAACATTACATCCTATCATACTTTCACAGCCCTGAAGTTTTTACAGCTTCTTTTGCTTGCTCCCTTTCAAAAGTGAATAAAGTTTGATCATAAAGACAATATGCAAAATGTACCATGTTCTGAGCAACTGAAGATGTCATTGGTGTACTGGAGCCAGACAACTTATGAATTGCCTTCCCCTCTCTATGAAATGTGGGGTTTTTTTCTCTATTCCCTATGAGAATTAATCTTTGTCCTCTGCAAGAATTAGTCTGAAACTTTCTGAATCTCTGTGTGCATGTACTTCTGTGTGTGTTTAACCACATCCCAGATGTAGAGCTGTGAGAAATTGATGTCGAAGTCTGATCTTAGACAAGGTTACTTAAGTCAAGAGAACTATGGTCACTACATTTATGTTTTGTTTCCAGAAAGGTTGGTTTGGGTTTTTTCATTTTGAATTTAAAAATTCTTTCTCTTTCAAAATTGCATATGATTTTATGTAACAATTCTTAACTAGTTTGTTTCCAGGCACCTCTTGAATTTCCAGAATAAGTGAGGAAGCTCTGCCTGGTTCTCATGTTTTTAAAGCATGGCAGGAAATGAAAGGCACTTTCTAAGAGAGCTTGTACATCTTAGAAATGCAGATTACAGAAAGCATTAGAATTTTCACCAATTTGCCTGGCAGTAGGTACATGGTGTTGGGCTCAGGAGGAAGTTTTATGCAGTGAAAAATATTTGTTCTTTTGAGATTTATTGTGCCTTTTGGAATTTTAGAAGTTGGCAAATAGTGCTCTCTGATGTAGGTGCGAGTCTTCGTTTGAAAGATAAAGGATTATGTTAGAGTTAGTCTCAGTTCCTCTCACCCTTTACTGGAGCAAGCTGCAGCTGACTATTAGCTAGCCTTTGAATCCACACTCACCTTGAGGTTGGCCATGTTACCTGGCTCTAAGAACCCATTTCTACAGTTTTGGATGTGACTCTTTTGCTACACTCATGGTCCACATTCAATATAATTTTTTTAATTGCTGGAAAATTTTCATATGTTTTTAAAATGATCCAGTTTGTAGTGCAGACATGCATATTGTTCCTTAGCCAGAGGAGAAGGCAGGGTCCAGGAAATTTTTTCTTCCCATTATTATTCTCAACAAAAAACATAATGTATTGATATATAGGCCAACATAACAGTGAAATGACATCCATGCCATTTCAAGCAGATACAATGTTGGACACAAAACGTCCCATATAATTCGTATTTTAAAACATGAAGGCTCATTCAGTCCCGAAAGTATCTTAAGTCTGATTCCCCAGTATGCATACAGTGTAAATGAAACAAAATGATCAATCTGAATTACATATTTGTGAGTTAATTCTATAGTTCAGGTTAGGAAAGTAAGTGATTACTTCACAGTAATCAGTTCGTATGATCATTTGAAATATTTAATTACAATAGAATCATGTTGTTTTTTCATGAAAAATAATTATTTGTGCTGCTTATCTCCAACAGCCACGGTACTGAGTAGTTGTCTCTCAAACTTCAGCTATCTGTCACTCCTACTCTTCTCTTGTGTAAACTGTGTATTACTTTCAGAAGCTCCTGCCTTTACAGTCTTACAGGAAATACTAGTCATCGTTCATAGTGATTTCCTCTCTTACCTACCCCATTGTGATACACTGAAAAGGCAATTAAAAGAAAAGGAAATAATGTGCCAGCCTTGAGCTATTGTAGTTTTACAAGAGCTGAAAACCATTAATGGAATTGAAATAGTCCAGCAACTGTATCAACTTTAAAGAGCAGTGATTTAGAAAAAGTGTACCAAATCTGAGGTGCTACTGTCAGTGGGGAAGATAAATACATTGAAAATCTTGTCAAATAAAGACTTTGGGGTTTTTTTATATTGACTAATTGTACCTTTGTTGAAATCTCTGGGAGCTTGATTTGAACAGAACAAAGTAAGGATTCAGTTTAAATATATAAAGTGAAAGTATTTCAGTGTTCATCCTAAAACAAATCCTGACAGATCTAAATCCTATCAGTTTTAGACTTGAGAGAAATACATTTATTTATAGGAAATGTACCACGTTGCTACAAAGATCAGCTAGAATTTCTAACTTGTAAGGACTTGCAGAAGTTAACTATGATTATGTTTGCCTGCCCAGGTAGGAAGGAATTAAAAAATATTCTTTTTTAGTGCTTACCTTCCAATAGTTAGATTTTTATTCATTTTTTTTTTTTTTTCAGTTTGCAACTAAAAATTTCAAAATATTGGAATAAAAACACCTCCTTTTCTTTTTCAGTAGATTTGCTAACTCTGTAGTTTCTCATGGATTTTAGAGCAAGGAGGCCTCTATGGAGAAAGCAAGAAACAATGGATAAAACTTAGCTTTTGGTCAAAATACAACTGCTGTTCAGTACTAAGGTTTTGAGCTAACTCCATAACATATTAGTATTGCTTTCTCCTTTGTAAAAGAAAATTAGTAATATTCCATAGATGTAAGGTAGACATAAGACTAGGATAAATTAATATTTTTCAGACTTAACTTAAAATAGATGGAAGATGGCAAAAAAGATTAATTATCCTAACACTCACTGGCAATGCCCTTGAGCACAATAATTACCATTGTAGTTAATGCTTGTAACTAACTTGCTGCTTTTCTTTTCTTTCTCTGGAATTGTCTAATACAGAAACCTAGAGACTAAATCACAGAAGTATGTGATGTTTAATCATTATGCTCCTTCAGTCTTCCCGATTTCTTCCACTTAATGACTGATTCAGAAACTGCACTATGAAGACTTAGATAGCTTGTTTTGTTGTTCGTTGGCTGATTTTTTTATATGCAGTATCTATCATAGCAGTAGGTGTTCTGTTTCCTGGTGATAATGTCTAATCCTTTCTTAAACTATGTAGACTGCTGTGTATCCCTAGTAATTCTATTAGGTCAATTATTTGTTTTGTTAAAAAACCCCAACCACTCCTCTTACTCAACCCCTCCCCAAAAACTTAATAGTTTTAAATTTGTTGACATTCTGATTTATTAGCTATCTCTTGTTAATGTATTTGAATAAAAGAGAAGACACAATTTTCTTTCAATATATTATGCATCAAAGTCTTGATTTTCTTTCCACTTAACAACAAAACTCTTAATAGTCCATCTAATTTAAATTCTGTCAGAAACAGGTACTTTCAAATCACTAGTTCAATTTAGAAATTATTTTATTTAATATCATTATCTTAAAATCCTTAAAATGGGATGCCTATACAAGCCGAGTTTTTATCAGAGCTTTGACACAGTGCAACTAAAGCAGAAGTCAAGATATTAACTCTGTCTGCAGACAGTTAATATCAACACTTTGAATTATCAGGGTTTTTTTTTCTGTTGATGACTTATTCTTAATAAATGCTTCTGTTGAAGCATTACAGGTGTGTCTCCATCAAGGGAGATTAAAAACTCAGCTATCAGTTAGCCAACCGCTCCCGTCTCCAACTTCTTGACAACTTCTGTGATATAACTGATTTATTGACAAAATAGGTTGTAAATTGAAAAGCTGAAAGTCCTCTGATAGCCTAAAATACTTTGTATCCATCACCTTAATCATTCAGAAGAGAAATTGTTCCAATTTTAATTTCTATTTTCATATTTAATTCAGCAAAGGCTATTCTTAATTATAAAATAAAGTGCAATGAGATTTTACCTGCTGCACCAAAATGCAATTGTAACCAGGAACCTTTACTTAATAATACAGGTTCATCTGATTGTGCTGGGCTCTTCCTAGGTCCTTACTAATTTAATGTTGAATGTTATCTGAAAAAAAATCAATAGCTAGTAACTTTTAAAGAGTTACTGAACTATAGAAGCAGTGTCCTTTAAATGTGCTAGCCTTGTTGGGATGCCATTTTTACATCCTTTTTACTTAAATCACAGACAAACTTCGATCACAAATACATTTAAGCGCATTGCATACCTAGTCCTTCTGGACTGCTTCTTTGATTATGTCTTATCTCTATTTATGGAGGAGGCAATCAAAACAGTAGTGAAGATCAATTAGTCTTTTGAAGAAATACTCTTAAATATTTATGGTATTTTAAAGCTGATACAAATACTGTTTTTAGTAGACAACTAGCTGATTGCCAACATCTTATATCTGTTTGGCTTAACTGCAGCTGGAAAACATCAAATTCTGTTGTGAAAACTGTAGTCAATTAACATTAACCTGTTGGTAACTAAAGGCATGTGGCTTTGGATCCCTTCCTAGAGTTTGTAAAAGTTTTTTACAGCATTTTAAAAATATGACTGACATTAGTGGAGTCTGGATTTTCATATTGTAAGAGCATTTTGTCAGGCAAAGTTTCCCTGACATTTTAGCTTCAATTTATATTTTTAGGTGTTTTCAGCTTTTAATATCTGTAAGTAACATGCAATACTGGACAACATGGGCACTTCCTTTTTCTTACCCATCTGCTCATGCTACTGTCTTGCCTGTCCAATCACCAATAAGAATTTGAATCTCCCTAATTTATACTTTATGTAATAACATAATACACAGTATTAGTAAGAGTGACAGAATTATTTGCTCAGTGACGTTCTACATCAGATCTTTGAGCTGTTTACTCAGTTTGAAGTTCCTGGAAAACCCATAGCTGAAACACATTTTTTTCCATGCTGCATCCCAATTTCTCTTTGATTAACATACCCTTGTTCTGAAAAGAAATGAAACACTGCTTGCATTTTCAATCTTTCTAACTGGGGAGGTGACTGTGAAGTCAGAATAACAAGATACATAATTAGTTTTATAAGGCATTTTACAGTGGCTTTCTGTCCCACTTTCCCTCTTTCTCTTTCCATCTTTCTCATGTGCTATCTCTCTCTCTCTCATTCTATGTTTCTCTCTTTTTCTGGTTTCTTTTTTTCCTTTTTCTTGCTGGGTGCGTTTTATTTTGTATAAATAATTAAATGTTCCTGGGATTAGGAGGAATTGTATTTAAGAGCTCATTAATGTGATACTACGACCAGGTGAGTGCTCTGAGCACTCACCTGGAGAAGTAAAACCTTAGTTCCACTTAACAATCCAAGTAAAACTTTGTAGATTTATCATTAACTTTGAAATGTTTTCAGCCACCTTTAAAATTTCCTAAAATGGTTTAGCTCAACTCTCACTCAACTCATTGGAGTAAATGCCTTTCCAGAAATTTCACTCATCAAAATTTAATTTTTAATCCCTAGAATATGAGGGATGTATAGGGCTGACTCATCTTCCCTCCAAACACTGCTCCCAGATGATTAAAAGGGCTTCTTTGCACTATTAAAAAATATTTCCATTTTCTCATCTGCATGGTGTACTCTTTGTATAAGACATGCCGCACAATGATGCTAATTCTCTCCTGCGTCAGAAATTCCTACTAAGCACAAACTGCTTCTGTATTTTGGACCGGAGGGATTTGGTTTATGTTTGCTCTTCCTGACTATAGAAAGCAGTAGTTTATCTAGCTGAGTCAGATTGTGTCTCTTCATTTTCCCCAAATATATGAAGGGAAAGTGGGGCGAATGTGGCGTGGGAAAATGCTTAAAGGAATGATTGTCCTTTTTTTTCTAACAGTTCATACAAAACCTTACATTGTCATTGGACTTATCAATTACAGTTTCCAGTCTTTGATAAAAAATAAGCAAGTAGGTCTAATCATAATCTGAGACTAACACAACAGAAGCCTTTAAATGGGATATTCTTACCATGGGAAAATATTTCCTCATCTTGATATCCTGCAAAGAAAGTCAGTCTGCCTTGAGAAATTTTAGCAGACTTTAAATAAACAGCAGGTTATTATCTTTAGAACTAAAATTTTGCAGAGCAGTCAGAGATATCAAAGCATGTTAGGAAGAGCACAGCTCTTCCACAGCACAAGAAAGCTAACTTAACAAGAAATTCAAGACTAGAAACAAACAGAAATAGAACTAGCAGATTTTATTTGAGGGAGGAGGAACAGAAAGGAGGCTATAGATACTTAGATACAAAAAACATTATCATATATGAACTTCTTATTCTTTTGGCGAATCTATTTAAAATCCAGACAGACTTTTCTGGTATATCAATGTAAGCATGATTCTGGAGAAGGAAAATACATTTTAAAAATGGGCTATTGAAGTCTAAAAAACCTTGTTTATGAAAACTCTGACAGACACATCCAGAATTCTAAAGGTATTATATCCTTATCCAGTCACCTCTACCAATCTTTGTGCCTTCCAACAATTAAAAGAAATTAAGCATGGACCCTAAGTGTAATAGTCTTCTAGTGCACAGTTTTCATATGTTACATATAGACTCCATAGGAATGACACTTATACGAGAAAAAGCATGAAATCGTATAATGATTGTAGTAGTAGCATATAAAGGTAAAAAAGAAATTGGTTTAAACTTCCACAAGCAGTGATAATTTGGCAATTTCATAGTTTCTTGACTCTGGTATGTTAACACTGTTTCACCTCTTATTTGTTTTCCAAGTTAAACAACAAAGCAAAATAAAAGAAGAGTTCTGTACATTTTATTATACAAAATCATACCCACTTCAGCAAGGTCATTGTCAGGAACAGAACTCAGTTCAATTTCTGCCACTTGAGCAAAAGAATTAAATGACATATGTAATAAACTTTTGACCTCTTTATAGATCTGCCGGTAGACACAGATAGCAAGAGCTGTATGTCTGTGTTTTCTGGTAATTTGATGACAGCACCACCACCACTGCTATATAGAATCTAGAATATTGAGTTCTATTTCATATTTCAGAAGGAATGTGATTTAGAGGTCAGAGGTCCTCTGTCTTCTGTTGTCTCACATCTTTTACTATCGTCCATCCTTGCAGCAGAATTCACTGCCAGCCAGGGTAACCTCTCCTCTCAATGGTAGTTCTATATTCTAATTCCATATTCCTAATAATATTTGGTTCTTACTAACTTTAAAAGAAATTGTGTATCTTAATGAAAGAAAATATCTGAAGCTTAAACAACCAAGTAAGAATGCTATTTTTGTAATCTTGGTTCTAGCAGCTTCTTCTTTCCCCGGGACAATTTTTACAAAGCCAAACATGTATAGTGTGCTCCCTCTGTTTTTTCTGAGCATTTTCAAAAGAGGAAAGGCTGTAGTAGAGAATTCTTCAAGTTACTTATGTTTTCCTGCCAAAATATATAATTAACTTGCAGGTGATTTGCGCACCTTGTGTTGGCAATCCTTCATGGAAGAACATCTAACAGGAGTGCTTCCCAGGAATTTTAGAGTATTAGCTAGTCAACACTGGCTAGTTGTCTTGATGTTTAGAGCTCACAATAAAGATAGTATGCAGTTAACAACCACTGAGAGGATATGCTATGATGACCAAGAAGAGTAAGGATGATACTGTTATATAACTTATATGTTGATCACAGTTTTAAATATTTGCTGGCTAAAACATATAGGAAACTGTGATTCTTAGAAACCTATGGACATTTATGCCGAGTCATTATATTTTGGAAAACGCACACTGTTTCTGATAGAAATCTGCTGAGAAAATATACTTTCCTAGACACAGTAACTAAGAAGAAATTATTATGTAGATTTTATAAAAAGATAAAAACTATTAGGTTAATCACTCAAAGCTTGAATTTAGACCCAGGGAGAGATAATGGTATAATGTCTGTAGTGGTCTTCATTTTAGTTCCTCTTCTTTCAGTGCCTGTGAAGTATAAACTTAGAAGTCTACTGAACTCACTTCTTTTGGGGAGTTGCAGTGAACCCTGTGAGGCAAGCTCTTTTACTCTGTGGTGTTCTATCGTCATTCACCACTTAAACAGCTTTCAAGAGATCTGCTTTATTCTATAGACATATTCTATCTGGCTGCACATAACAAAAATCATCAGGGAAGTCCTCCAAGGTAATTTTTCAGAGAATCCTAGCCCTTAAAGGATTGGATTAATCAGTAGTTCAATCCTATATTATTTCTAATCCGTATTTTAAACACTGTTACAGTGGTCACTTGAGCTTGTCTTTGGAAGTAAAGATAAAGACTGAATGTACATCAAAATGACATATTTTGCCAAACACTGTTCCTCCAGGTCAGTGCGCACAACTATTGGATCAGAACCCAAGCCATAGAGCGAATGCACAAATGCCCTTAATAGGACATTAATTCTTTTTGAATAGATGGTAAGAAAGAAGAACATGAAAGCAACTTTCCCTCATTTTTGTTCATTTATTTGAGTAAATAAATATAAAAGGGTAATTTGCGTCTAGTGGGCTGATCACCATGGTACCTGAAGATTATTGGATACTTGCAGCATAAGCACATTTACATTGTCTTTTGTATCATTGCCAGCACATATATCAAACAGCAATACTTTTACTAAAGGAGGCATGTCCATGGCTGTAAAAGTGCTTCCTGGTTTCTTCTAAGAGCATCTGCCCATGATTGCTCTTACTTTGAAGTGCAGCCGGACAGTAAACTTGTAGTGGACCACATTGCTTCATTTCCAGGGCCTTAGCCAAGTAATACTTCTAAGTTTTTTCCAACAGAAGGTTAGTGAGCACAACTGATAACTCGGTTCATTATTTCTCTAAAATATTAGAAATCAGAATTGAATCAATAAATATTAGTAATAAATAACTAAATTATAAAGAAAAAGAATAAATCTTGAACAAAATTAATGTTTTTTTAGTTTTGTGTTGCAAGTGGATTGAAATGGATGAGCACATACTTGTGCATTCCTAGAATTTCCTGTGTTTCAGATTAATGCATTCAATTGCTGCTTGTACAGTCCACTATTCTGAATATTATAAAATTGTAGGTAAAATTTCCGAGTTGATTAGTTTGTACTAATGTAATAATGTTTTTTTCCATTAGTCCATTTGTTTTGGTTTTTTGGCTTTTTCTTTACTCACATCTTTTTAAAAGGTATTTTTATATTAATGCTGTCAGGCAAAGCAATAGGAGCAGACATCCAGATGCTGTGAAACTCCATTTTATATTACTTTATAATCTGACTTCCCTCCCCCCTGCCCCAAGAGCAAAATTTGAAGCACTACTTCACTATTGATGTTTATAGTAACAACCTTTAAATCATACAGCTACTATGAAAACCAAGTTTGTTGTTTGTGATAGCATATGGCCATGACTTTTTTGCTATGGTCAAGTCAATACCAACATTGCACTTATATATGTATACTAACTGATATATGCATATACATCTGTTAGTATATATATATAGAATATATATGCATACATACATATATATAGTATATATGCATACTAACTGATATTTAATGGTGAGCGAATTTAGGTTTCTCAGCCTGGAGAAGAGAAAGCTCCAGGGATCTGGTGCCTTTTTGGGTGCATATTGGTGCTTTTTTTGCACCTTATTTTAAATCCTTAGGTGAATTTGAACACAGATTGTAAAGAATTATGTGGGTTTTTTCAATGTGTTGATACTAATTTAAGTACAGAACTGTATTTAATTCCCTAACCATTTCTACAGAAACCACACTTGGCACTTTAGAACAAGTGACTTTTCCTTCAATTTTTGTTCTTGCTTTCATGGTAATTCTTGGTGGTTTATCACTGCATATAAATCAGCAGTATATGAATAAATCAATTAAAGCCAAACAGTTTCCTTGCCAGATGTAAGATAGTCAATTTACCTTAAAAATACCAAAACCAAACACAAACCTGAACATAGCCAGTTTTTCTGATCCTGTTACTTTTCCTCACTCTCCATTATGTCAGTTTTGGTTTTAGTCTTTCTGCCTTTGTTGCCTTTCTCTTGTTTAAAAATCATAGATGTTTCAAAGCAAGAGTAAAAGCCCATGTAAATCTCTGTTGCTTGTTCCCTGCTAGAAACATAGTTGCATCGAAACCCTGTATGAGAGTTTCTGCAATAATGACTGAAAGTTTATAAGATACAGCTTGGGTTTCAAAAGTTGTAATAAGAAGGTATGTTTACATAAGAACAATGCTTTTTTAATATTTTAATCGATGCTTTGAAATTCTGTGTTCTGTATCTGCACTGGAAATATATGGTAGGTACCAATATGTCCTGGAGCTACCTTAGTACCCCAGTCATTTTGGTAATATCCTGTAGAGATCTGGCCTTTCAGTGCTGACTTAAAGATGCTTTTATTTACCAATCTAGAATCACAGAATCATAGAATGGTTTAGGTTAGGAAAGACCTTTAAGGTCATCAAGTCTAATTGTTAACCTACCACAGCCCAGTTCACTACTAATCCATGTCCTTAAGCACCTCATCTACGTCTTTTACATTCTTCCAGCGATGATGACTCCACTACTTCCTTGGGCAGCCTGTTCCAATGCTTAACAATGTTTTTGGTGAAGAAATTTTTCCAAATATTCAATATAAACCTCCCTGAAAAGTTACTGAGGGTGCCCTCAGTCCTCTCATCCATATCATTGGTAAAGATATTAAGGAGAACTGGCCCTGGTACTGAGCTCTGAGGAGCACCACTTGTGACCAGCCACCAACTGGATTTAACTGTTCACCACCACTCTCTGGGCCCAGCCATCCAGCCAGTTTTTTATCCAGGAAAGCATATGCTGATTCGAGCCACGGGCAGTCAGTTTCTTCAGCAGAATACTGTGGGAAACTGTCGAAAGCTTTACTTAAGCCCAGGTAAACAACATCCACAGCCTTTTCCTCATCCACTAAGCAGGTCACCTTGTCATGCAAGGAGATCAAGCTAGCCAAGCAGAACTTGCTTTTCATCAACCCCTGCTGACTGGGCCTGATCACCTGATTGTCCTGTATGTGCTGCATGATGGCACTCTTTATTTGCTCCATAAGCTTCCCTGGCACCGAGGTCAAAGCAACAGACCTGTAGTTCCCCAGATCCTCCACCAGGCCTTCTTGTAGATGGATGTCATGTTTCCTAACCTTCAGTTCACTGGAAACACGCTGGTTATCCAGGACTGCTAATGATGACAAAGGATGCAACGTTGGCCACCTTTTGGGGATGATAAGCCTGAATTCCTATGTGACCATTCCCAGACACTTCAGTCATTCCTACCCCATCAATAATTCTTGCAACTTTGGTGGCAGACTGAAGGACCTGGATAGCTCACCATCTCTCAAATATCGGCAAGCTGCATCCAGGCTTATCTCCAATGATCCTGGTTTTATCCCTTTCCCCCATCAGATCTATTTAAAGTGGTTTCAATGAGCCCTGCTAACTTATGTAAAGATCCTTTCCCCCCTTTTAGTGTAGGTCACTCTGGTTCAGATCTGCTAGCAGGAGTAATTTGGCATGGAATTATCAATTTATTTTTATTTCAAAAATGTCTCTCTTTTTTATGCCATACTGGAAACAATAAATTGCTTTGCAGTTGGCCTATGTGTATAAAAGTTTCCATTTCACTGGATGACTGTTCCTAGAAGTGGTGTTTTGCTGCTTCTTAGCGACACACCTGGTTAGGGCAGTCTGACTGAGCTAAAGCATATCTGATTTGAAGCAAGACTGGAAAAGTTTCATGCAGCCTGAAGAATAAAAGGAACTAAGAAACAAAGACATTTTGAAAATCAAAGAAGAATTGATTTCCACTTCAGTTTAGTCTCACTGTTTCCCTGTTCTTGAATGGGAAATATCTTTTGAGTATTTGCTACTAGTGCCAAGATATGAGTATTAGTTATTTCAGAGGAGTCCTTGGTAAATAAATCTGCTTAAATTCCTTTAGGAAAAGCCAGATATAGCATGAAGGTACTGATATTTAAGAAAACAGAAACTTTAGAACAAATGGCTAAGTTACACTGAACTAATATTCATTAATTTATTAGTATTAATAATGCACTCTTGTAAATTGATTTAGATGATATAGGTCATACAATTCTAAACTACCAGGCTTTTCAGAAAAGCAGAGTTAAATTTTCTTAAGTATTTTTTTACCCTACATTTTTTATAAGTAAAACATATATGTAGCTAGACCAAATAAAAGATATTGCCTGTTTCTGTGAAGGTTATCAAGTTTAGGAACAATCTGCATGTTCTTTTGGGGTGAAGTTGTAAATGTCAGTCTAATCCATGGGGTTTTTTGCAGTGATAAATACTGTCTGAGAGTCTCTAATGCAGCTTCTCCCTGGGTATGTTAAGATAGCAGGTTTCAAGTAAAGACAGGTGTTTATGCATGAACAAATACATGAATTCTCCTTAATCTAGATTGATTATTGTCATAGTATTTATTAATTTACTTCTGAGGAAAGAAATGGGAGTAGTGGGGACCTAAGAAACAAAAATTACTATCACTCTATCCTTGTTTGCTTTCTTAGAATCACAGAATTGCTGCAGTTGAAACACATCTCTAGTGATCATCTAGTCCAACTCCCCTGCTCAAAAAAAGGTCTACTAGGGCAGGTTGTCCAGTGTTGAGTCCAGTCAGGTTTTGAATATTTACAAGGATAGAGACTCCAGAAGTTTTCTGGGCAACCTGTTGCAGTGCTTGACCACACTCAGATTATTTTTTTTTTCTTATGTCTAAATGGAATTTCTTCTATCTCAGGTTGCACCAGTTTCCACATTTCCTGTCACTGGGTACCACTAAGAAGACTCTGGCCCAGTTTTGCTCCCTTTCATCAAGTGTTTCTAGAATAAGATCTGTCCTGAGCCTTCTCTTCTCCATACTGGACAGTCCCAGCTCTGTCAGCATCCTTTCTTATGACAGATGTTCCAATTCTTTCATCATCTTTGTGGCTTTTTGCTGGACTTGCTCCAGTATGTTGGTGTCTTTCTTTTACTGGGGAGACCAGAACTGGTCCTAGCACTCCAGATGGTTCCCACAAGGGCTAGGTAGAAAGGAAAGCTCCCTCCTTTGACCTTCTGGTGATGCTCTTCCAAATGCAGCTCAGGAGGTTGGTGACCTTCTTTGCCTTTTGAGGTGTCTCTGAATGGCAGTACAGCCATGAGGTGTATCAAACTCTCCTCCCAGTTTTGTGTCATATGCAAAGTTTCTGAGGATACACTCTGTGCTATTGTCCAGTTCATTAATGAAGGAATGTTCACAAACACTGTTTGTTCTAGTATAGGTCCCTGAGGTATACCCCTTGTGAACTTGCCTCTAGTTGGACTTTGTGCCACTGATCACAGCTTTTTGAACCCAGCTGTTTAGCCAGTTCTTAGTCCACTTAATTGTCATTTTCTGTAGGCCATCAGTTCGTCTATGAGAATGTCATGGAAGATGGGGTCAAAAGCTTTAGGATTAACAACATCCACTGCTTTCTCCTTGTCCATCAAGTTAGTCATTTAATTGTGGAGGGCTGTCAATTTGGTCAGACATTTCTTCTTCATAAATTCATACTGACTACTCCTGATCATCTTAATCAACTCAAGTTTCTAAAACTGTTTTGAGGGTACAGTCCTTCAATATCATCTGGGGGAAAGGGGGGCAATGTTTATTCTAAGTGAACTACACTGAAGAAAATAGGTTAGGAAATGCTTGTAAAGATACTGCTCCTCTAAAGTTCTTTCTTTGGTAGATTGTTGCGTGCTTTGTGTTCCACACAGAAAGATAAAGAGAAATGTAGAGTATTTATCAATCAAATAAGATTACATTGAACACTAATACAAAATGTATTAAAGAATGTTACCACATTAGATAATATTTCAAAATAAAAAAGGCAAAAATATGACTGAAGAGATGTTGACAGAATTTCCCTCCAAGCATATTTCTAATGTAACATCAGCAGGGAAGAAGGCCATCTGTCCATGTGTTTTTCTGTAAGGCTATTCAGGCTTGTTTGGAAAACAACCAGACCTTGTCTTTGTAAAGGATGGCAAATCTATGAGATAAAATGGAGTCATTTAACAGATTGAAGAGTTTTATGCAATTCAAGAGACTAGAATAACAGAGAAAGCAGTAAAATTAAACAATAAATATTTTTTTTAAAGCAGTAAAATTCAGTCTATGCTCTGTTATCGTCAAATAATAATAATAATGGTAATATTTAGTGCTTCATAGCTCTTTAAATGTGAAGATGTACAGTAACCCTAAGCTAAGGCAGTATCTGCTACTGCACCTACTTTTGAAGTTCTTAGTAACTGTACTCTGAAATGCCAGGGAAGGGTAGAGATTGTTTTTCTTCTCTGCATTACTTTGGTACTTTCATTTCTTCCATATTTTCTGATGTGTGTTCTCTTCCTAAAGACATTGAAAATGACATGCATGTGTGGTACCTGTAGTTAGAATATTGAAACTTGGCTTTACATCAATAGTTAATTTGAACTGTAAAACTGATCTAGAGATCTTATGCAGTTTCTCTGAATAGAGCAATCTTGTTAAATGTAAGAAGTTTTCCTCATTTGAGAATTTTATCATCAAATTATGTATGGTGGAGGTAATCAGCTTAACAGCCATAGATTGTCTCACCTGATAGCTTCTTAGAGTTCGTCACTAACTCATAAACCCTTGAAGATGTACAAGAACATTGTCCATTGTTACTCATACAAGTAAGGTTACTCTTCATAAAGAAATCTTTTGGATTTCAACTCTGCCTATGTTTTGTTTTCCTATATTTGAAATGATTTCTTTCAGAAATCTTGGCTTGTATTAATATTTAATACATATAATTAATTTTGGTTAGTTGGAAAACAGCATAGTCCTTCACCTAAGGGATGTGGGAGAGAAACCAATGCAGAAGTTACCAGCTTAAGGCACATTGTACTGAAAGCCAGATTAATTACTTGTTCTGATTTGAAAATCTATGTATATTGCAATTTAACCTTTTCGTCTCTGGCCAAAGAGGTGAGACATCAATTTCATAAATATCATTGGACTCGGGCATGCCTCAGACTGCTGAGAGAAATTACTTTTCCTCCTTAATAACTTTGGTGATACATGCTGTTTTCATGACATACAGGAAGAGAGACTCTACTATGTAATATTTAATTTTTGTCTCCAGATTATATAGAATTTCATCGTTTTACAACAATGCCATGTATTGTGCTCAGAAGATGAGAGTAAACCAATTTAAAATTAATGCAATATGTTCCTCGAGGACAAAAGAAAGGGAAGCTGCAATCTGCTGTTGTGGTTTCAGTTTCAGGACCCTGTTGAGCAAATTCAATTCAGCATAAATGAATATCATAAATGCCAAAATTGTTTTGGGAAGGTCTGGACCCAACAGGAGATCTGGGAGCAAATGAAAAAAACTACCTTTAGCTACTTATACTTTAGAGGTTTGAGCACAAAGCACAAGTCCAAGAATAATTCTTTAAAAGGAACAACCCTGGATGAAAAAGGAACAAGACTTTCAGGGACTTAAATTTTGAACAAATGGGATTTTTCAGATTTTTTTTTTTTTAATCTCTCTGTAACAGTCTCACACCTGATTAAAAAAAGTAATTAAAGTGTCTGTGGACTACAAATTGGGAATTCATAACATTTCAGTTCAGAGAGAACCCAAAGAGGCATTGAAATTATGGTATATACAAGATAACATGAGCATTAAACCTCCTTCAAATGGTTTTGATATATTAGGCAATAATGGTTCATAAGCTCAGTGATTCGAAAATTAAGCAACAGGAAAAGCTAGTTTGGATTCAATGTCCTTGTTACTCTTACAGAAAGTAACTGTTTACTTTAAGGGTTTTGTAGTCTTTTTTTTAAGGGAAGAGAAGTGAAGCAGGAGGATCAGGAGACATTTAACATAAATTTCTGAATAGATCAGCCATAGAGAAAATTAATTCCATTCTTTAGCTGATAAAAGAAATTGAATTGCCACATAATCTATTTTTTTCTGATAATATTTCGTGATGTAAGAATGTCCCAGATAGGGCAATCCTGTGTGTTACAGATGTGAAATATGTGTATTGTTTCATTTCGGTGAGTATAGAATGAAATAAATTCTTGAAAGCAAAACCAGATATGAATCATAGGAATTGAAGCAGTTAGTATTATTTTTATATTTTCATTGGTGGACAGGTCCACTCATCTTACACTTCTGAAAGACCTTAACACTGACAATGATATTTGGGATTTTATCCATCCAAAGTTTGTAATTTAAAGGACAAAGGATCCTTGACAGCTGGCACTGTGATAAAGCCTGGCTTTGTCTTGAGAAAGAATGTTTGATAGTGATTTATTGCCCAAAGTAATTTTCTACTAAATTGTGACAATTAGAATAAATATGAGTTGTTATTATGCTATACAATTTTGTCATAAACTTTTGAAATCCATGTACAAGTGGGCATACAGAACCACTGAAGCAATGGCAGTTCAGGCACACCAGTGTGAAATATGGCTCTTTATCATCTCACTCCCAATAGTTAAATGGAATGAGACATTTCCGTGAGCCCTGACTCTTAGCAAAATTAAAACATTTATAAACAATTTTCAGTGCTCCAGGAGTGAGGTAGAGTTCCTTATTCTTCACGATTATGTTTTACATGTATCCTAGGTTAGTCAGTAGCTGGACCAACATAAGAGCTTGTCTCAGATAGGTCCAAAGGAGTCCTGTGCACTGTGCCACATATGGGAATTGTAAGAGCTTGAAATACTGCCAGAATAGATGTACAGTATCCTTGTTGGAGTGATTCTTAAAGGCAGCATAGATCTGGCCAAAAAGGCAATGGGAGAAGTTGCCAGGAATTCTGGTATTCGTCTTGATTTCATTTAAGTCCGTGTATCTGCGTCTACAGCCTTATCCACCCCATGTTTTTTCTCAAATGCAAGATGCCTGTGGTTTTAAACACCAGTACATGTTCTCTCCCTGTTGTTGCCTGAACATTCTAAATAAGCTAAAATATTTGTTAATTTACTAAAGTGTTGGTCATTCACTGAGTTAATTTTTAGTTGCAGTTTTAATTCTTCTGCTGTTTAAAATGGCCATGAATCTAGGTTTCTGCCCCCAAATCCCCATTTCTCAGGTTGGTTCCTGATGCCACACCAGTATTCCCTGCTTATTCTTATTTATTATTATTGAAAACAAACCTGTTTTTTTTAAGCTCAGTAATGAACTAAAAAGAATATTGCCACTGTTCTGAATTAGCAAATGGAGAAATTTAAGGTAGCTTAAAGTTTTCAGGCAACAAAATGTATAGAACATATATTTGTGTTAAAAATCCTAACCTTTTCCAAAAATCGGTTAGTGATACTGAAGAGGTGCCACACAGATTGAGCATCCAGCTCAACTAGACAAGTTCGTTATCAGCAGTGTCAGAGCAGTAGACTTTGATTCTTTCATGCTTTAATAACAAAATGGAAGATCGCTTACAATATGGCTGTTTTTTCTGTTCTGCTTTACTTAGGTCCTGAAAGTTCAGAAGATTCAGATTTTATCATCTATATTGCAATTACACTTTTATATCAGAAATATTTCCTCATTTTAGATGGCAATGAAGTGTAGATAGTGCAGATAGATCATTGCTGCTTACAGATACTGACAGGTCATTTTTTAGTAAGTAAAGGCCATCAGAAACATCTTGTATAGCAATTCCTGTGTATGCACAGGACCACTGTACCTGAGTTGGCATAAAAGAACCTATATAATCTCTAGCACCAGTCTTTCTACAATTGTTATTAGCTACTTACACCTATCAGAATTGCTATGTAATGCTTGAGCACAAAATACCACTCTGGTTAGTAAAACATCTATATGAGATTTTTGTAAGTTGACTACTGGCTGACTTATGTGTGAGCCTTTATTCTTAACATCAGCAAAGCCAGCACTTTTTTCTTCCGCTATCAGTGATGATAAAATACATTGTGATCTAGCCTATGTCAAGGAACTGAATTACTGACTTACGAAAGCATTTTAAGGTATTATCAGTCTACCACTTGGTAACTGGACTTTTTCATTCAGGCAATCTAAAATTTAAAATTAAATGTAACTTTATTAATACATTGTAATTAACACTACAATACTGATTACTTACTTTTTCTGAAGTGTAATCTCAAAATTAATCACATTGTGCAGAACTTTATTTTTACTTTTAAATTCTGTGAAATTTCCGTTGTTGTTATCATTCTAATACAACACTTGAAGAAAGTTTACCCCTTACTCAATCAGACCTCTGAGTAATGGCTTTAGAAAAGCCTTCATATACCAGGAATCACTGGTAATATTGTAGAATTGCATGACTCCAAATAAATCTATATTAATAAAAGAGTACTGATAGACATATTATACATTAGGGAAAAGAAGATATAAGACAATAAAAGACAGAGATATTTTTACCTTAGACAGAGACTGTGGCATTTATGGCATCTTCTCACAAAGTTAAAGCAAATGCAGAAACAGCTGATGCAAGACAGTTGTGCAGAAGGCAAACTGCCTACATGGGTTAGATTTCAAACCTCTTCACCTGTGGAAATCTATTTTAAAATTTGAAAGTGGTGTCTGAAACATGTAAGGCATGGGGAAGCAAAACCTTTCAGTCTTCTGTGTAAACAAAACAAAACAAAAAGTAACAACCTGGGAAATACAGTTGTGTTGTGGATAAGATCTGAGATTCAGTAGTCTGTTCTATCTCTTGGACCAAACTTCACCTGGAGCATGAATTTGGTTTTTGCTTCTTTGCTCTTACTTTAGTATAACATTTCTTAAGCTTTGATACTGAGCTGGCACTAGAGAACATTGATTTAAATGCTGAATGAACTAGGGAAAATCACCTTAGACAATATATCATTTTTTGCTAAGTGGAAGAAGACTTTTATGACTGTGAAAGAGTTCATCTTGATAATGAAGTCCCTTGGCAAGATCTCTATCCATCTTGTGGGAGTTGGTAGCTTAGTTACCTGAAAGAAGGATTAGGGTGGTAAAACCAGACAGAGTATCTGAAGTATTTAGCTGTTTTTAGAACCCACATGCACAAGGTGCCAAGTTGTATAAATCATATGCTTCCTTTAGAATCAAATTGGAAAGAAATTCTGTGCTATCTGGAACAAATTTGGAAACCTGCCCTTGAAATGTGCAGTACAACTTTGCAGCTCAGCTTCTCAGGAGAAAAAGCTGATAGAGAAATTTATTATGGTACTCAGAGTGTTTCCCACATATAGGGTTTTAGTCTTCCCTATTCTTAACTTCATACTAGCAGGAAAGCCAGATGAACTGAATCTGCCTCTCCTTGCTCACCCTTCAGCAGTAGGAAATCCAGATGCCTGGACCAGGGAAGAAGTGTCTGCTTCTAATGATTCCTTGGAAGGGGAGCTAGGACTATGAGCGGTGTAGAGCACCTGCCTTATTGTGTCTACATGATATAAAATGGGTTTGTGCTCCCAAAGGGATGGTGGGAGATGGCAAGATTAAAAGCTGTAACTCTGTCCCTGACTGTTCAGGAATTAGCTGAGGCATTTAAAAGGAGCATCATATTAAAGCAACTGGAAAGAGAATTATATAGGAGAACACTTAATTAGTTTTTATTTTGACTGCTGGGAATTTTCTATTTGGGCAACCTTTTGCTGGCAGGATGCTGTTTTGAAAATACATCCTTCATGGTTTTGAAATTATATATTCATTATCTTTAATTAATATGGCATATAAAAAGAAATCTAAATAAAGATAATGAGATTGAATATCTCCTTCCTGATTTTGTGTCAAAATGAAACTAGTACAGAACTCTGTCTCATATGACACAGCAGGAGTATCAAAGGTTTTGATAACGTCCATTTCCCTCTATATAAACTTTGACTAGTGTTGTTCTTGTACTTCTACTGCTAGAATTCATTTTGTATAACTTGTAAGACATGAAAATACGGATGATAATGTAGGTTATGGTTATGTTTTTTACTTGTCTTTTGCATTCTCTTTTAAAAATTTTGCCTGAGTTTTTCTCACAATAAGCTGCACGAATGCTGACTCGGGGTAGAATTGTTCCAAACTAGAATACTTCATTTTCCCTCAGGATATTTAACACTTCAGAAGTGCTGACCTAGAAAGAACACACTGTTAAAATACAGTTTTATGATAGACTCTCAAAAAAGAAACTGATAGATGACTAGCATTCAAAGCCTTTGGCTGAGGTAAGACTACTTGCTGATGGCTGTGCAGGAAACAAATTGAATGTAATTCAAGCTCAGGAAACTGGGAAATGCAGCAGTGTTTCATGATGGCTTTTGTAATTGTTTTGTTTGGAAAAAAAATCCACTAGCTAATAATAGCAAGATGAAACAACACTAATTCTGGTGTGGTTTTCCCATATCTGAGGCATACTTCTACTTTTTTATTTTAATTTTTTTTTGTGATTATAGATAGATGAAAGTGTTAGGTTTCATAATTGTTAGCACAGTTACTGAAGTTATTGACTAAGAGATATGAAATGAACATAATTTTTTCAAGGTATCAAGATTATATTGGAGTATATTGTGTAGATTTATTCCCAGGCTATTAGAGCAACCAAAATAATTTTCAAGATACAGGCATGATTATATATGTTTTCATTCAAAGGTCTCCTGGTGCAAGCTACTCCATCCATTATAACATCTATATATAGAAGGTATCTTCCATCACTCGCTTAAATGTTACCACCCTGGGCAAAAGATTAATAAATTCAAAATATAATGTAAAGATATGATTTTCAGAGGATGAAAATTTTCTTATGTAAAGGTCATAGGTTAGTAGAAATACAGCTAATATTATCTGAAAATTATTTTTAGATTGGTATTTAAGCAGAGAACATTTTTTGTAATCTTGAAATAGTGCACTTAACCTTCCTCCCCAGCTCCATGACATTGACACAGTACAACAGCAAGGATGATTAAAAGAAAAAAATGAAATACTATATATGAGTTCGTTAGCTAGGATTGTCTTTAAAAGACTTAAACTTTCCCAAAGATGTCAAGCCAGTTGTTTGAAAGAGATGTTTCATAGATTTTTCACAATGACAAATATTTAAATGTAGAGTGAGAAATAGGTACAAAACTTGACTTTAAATGGCTTTCCGTTTTTTTGCCTGGCAATCTCATGTCATCAGCGTGCTAACCATCTGCATAATCCTCCATGATAAAATGGATAAAGTAAACCAAAATAAATGTGGTCTTCAGGGGAGGGATTATTACGCAGCCAGTTACTAATTAAGAGGCATTTATAGACATACTAGAGTGCAACAGGACTGAATTTGACTCACAGGACAGTTTGCCTTGTAAAGACTTTGCTGCAGTTTACCCAGCCCAAAAACCTTTGCAGTTCACTAGTTAAAATTTATTTTTGCACAAAATTCTATTTTATAGAGTCTGTAAGGACTTCACTATAAAAGTCACCGTGATATAAAACCACAGAATTATCACTGGTTTAAATTAACGTTTTACATTGTTACATGAAGGGACACTGGATCCCTTTAAATCAATTCCTGTTAGTGTCTGCTGCTTTGAATACTTAGTATCTGAAGCTGGTTTAAATCCTTAATGAATGTGGTGAATGCCTGGTCACATTCTGAACACAAAAAGGTTCTGGTTTAGTTTCTCCCACTTGCTATAAATCATTTGGACAGAAATGTAAATACTGTAAGACTTACATCATGGTTTCATGTTAGATCCTTTGGCAAAGAAATATTTCTCTATTTTCAAACATAGTTGAAGAAGTCTCTGCTCTTTGCTACTCCTAGTTGATCAACCCTATACTCTACTGCAGGACTTCATTCTTACATCTATCAGTTCAATGGCTTTAATCAAGTTGTATTTTAGAAAATAATTAAATTATCTAAGTAAACAAACTCTATTTTTTTGTTATTGTCTGGTTTTTTTTTTTCTTTAGTAAGCCAGATCATTTGAATGATAGGATGAAGGTAGAAGTAGAACCAATGTAAGATTTTTCTTTGATGAGAAGGAAAAGATAATGCAGAACTGCATCCTGAGAGAAGATAAAACATTATTCCCTTCATTGTTGTTTTTTGGGCTTGGAGACACTGCAAGTTCAGTCTAACATCATTAAAACAAGTGCTAGGAGATGTTTAGTTATATGGCTTTTATTTCAGTTTGCAGGCCATGCCGTTCTGGTTTTGTTTCCTTTATTATTTTTATTTTTGCAGTTAAATAAATAAAAAGATACTGAAACATTTTCAATACAACTTTTTAATGTTATTAATTATCTTTAAGCTTCTGAGGACCACTTCAATCTTTATTATCTCTATAGCACCTTCCTTTGAGTATATTTTGTCCTTAAAATTATTGAAACTTGTTATTCTGATCAGTAATCTTTGTTAAAAAGAGTCACTAAGTCACTTCCCTGCACCAAATGTTCTATGAAAAATCTGTTACTGAGAGGAAAGATTTTGTCTGGGGAGGCTTGGTGTAATTAGCTCTGACAATGTAGATCAGCTGATAGATTTGTTTGTGATAGTGTTAAAAGCAGCTTAACATTAAAACTGAATATGTGGAAAGCTAATAAATTATTTTCATTGCCTTTTAGAATCAAATTGGAAGATACATTGATTTAATTACAATACTAAGCGTAGGAATTTTATTAATTTTAATATTTATTGAAATGTGAATTAGTAGACTGAACAGTATCTTGCCTTAGTTCAATATCAGCTAAGTTATCCTAACAAATTTTCTTGATTTTATTTCAATTGTAGGATTGAGTTTAAGGATAAAATGTTTAAAGTCACATTGGTTTTAAATGAGCAAAAGGCTCCAGAATCCGTTAAGGTCTGACAGGATTCAAGGAAGAAAGAAGTTGTTAGACAGGCTCCATCTTCATGAAAAAATTTACTGTTTAATATTTTAATTTCTTACAATGTTACATATAAGTCTTTTAGAGTACATTTGGATGACTTTGACATAATTTTCATATGTTCAAACAGTTTGACAGTTCTAAACCAAAGACTTTATTCTTTAAAGGAAACATTCTGTGAAAAGCATGAACCAAGTCTAAATTTTGTTAATTACTTGAGCTCAAAACACAAACTAGACCTTTTTTCACTGCCCTTTAGGATAAACCTTGGGGGTGAAGCAACTTAGAAGCTAAGGTTTCACTGAAAATAACTAAGGTGCACTGGAAATATTTTACAGATATTTTAATAAGGTTATAGAAGAATATTAATAAGATTACAAAGTAAACTTAAGTGTGATGGTTTGTACTGACAATTACTGTAATATTCCAATACAGTACACAAATTACCTGTTTGATCACTACTTTACATTTAGGGGAGCTTCACTAGTTGCCAGAAACACAACATAAAATATTAAACCACTATCATGACAGTAATGAAGAAAAAATGCAGGAATAATTTTTCTTTTGTATGCCATGTGCATCATTTTCCTTATGCAGAAATGTGAGAAGTACTCAAACACTAAGGCAAGTCTGAATGAGACCCTTTTCACAATTTAACAGTTGCTAATACAGTAATTTTTAATTTACCATGTTGCTCTATATCTTTAATTTAAAAGAAATTAAGTCTTTAGAACTTTGCTGATTAATTCTGCAGGTTTCACAGGTGATCCAGGTCCATGGCATTTCTCATGCTGTTTTAATCTAAATGTCATCTGTGAAAAGCTGCAAAGTCATGAAGCTGTATTTGTAGTAGTCTCTGTCAGTGGAAACAAGTTATTTTCATTATTTTGATATCTGGAGTGGAAAAGTGTTTGGTATGCAAAAGTAGCCAGTTACTGAGACAGAAATAAATTCTGAATACTTGGTCAGTAGAAAACAAAGAGAAATTGTTAATTATATCATTTGGAAAAGACGTGTGTTTCTAAAAAGTGGCAATTATCTAGAACTGCTAAGTTGACACTAGTGCTGTTCCCACCAGAAAATAATATGTTTCCCTGAAGGGGCACATGCTATCTCTTTCCCTGAACCATAATCCTGTCTACACAATTTTGTTTCCTCAATTTTGACCTTCAGAACAGGGCTGGTGACTTGTTTTAGTCTGTGATGGGCAACTCCCAAAGCAAATGTTCTAACAGGCAATTTATTGAACCACCAAATCTTGTCCTACAGTAAAGGCAGGGATGAGTATCTCCTTTCCAGAGATGACAAGTTTTAGAGGAGACATGTAACAAATTCTGAGCTCAGATATAGGGCAAGCTTGTGTCATACTAATGGCAAAGCTTCTTATTAAATATTTTGCAAGGTTAAAGAATGTACAACAGCAAAACCTGAGGTAATACTTTTCAAGGTCACTTTCTAGCTGTTAGTATGTCAGAATTAAAAGTGAATGCATGATGTGTAGGGGATGTTTGCTTTTTTTTAATCTTGAAATACTCTCTTCTACCTATTGTGTTCAAGATAATGTAGGGGTTTTTATTGATTCTTCATAATTTATGGTGATAAAACACATATACTTTATTAAAATTAATAATTCACATTAAGATTTTGTAGTGGTTCTGCCTGGAGAACTGGAAAGCAGACTGTTCTGTCTTACTTATTAGCTGTTCTCATACCTATTCAAATATTGAGGAGACTGTACCAACCAAATAAGTATGAGGCATCTTAATTCCTTTTTATGTGAACAGTCTTTGTTAACAGAAGATTTTACTGCTGTCCGTCAATATGAGATAACCACGCTCTCCTTCCTTAGGTGGGAAGAAACTGCCAGCAGATGTCATTTCCCCTGGGAAATTCAGAGCAGCCCTAATGATAGAATCAGGGAAAGGAGAAGGAAGAAGAGGTTTTACAGGTGCAATATCACCCAAGGAAACTTAATAACCAAGAAGATAAAAGTATAAGAAATAACGAGACTGATCCTTTCTTATGAGAAGATAGGAGACTTCTTGGGCCCAAATATTTTTGTTCCTGAAAAGAGGACTAGGACTGACCGTGGAGCATATAAAAAGGTGTAAGTCCTGGTTCCATAATTAAAACAGTGATATAAAAATTAGCTTATCCTGCTCTCTTAAAGCCAGAGTATGTGGAAAGTTATCCGACTCTTCTACTTAGCCAAAAGTTGATTTTCTCAATAACACTGCAGATGTTACTTTCATGAAAGAAATGCTGCAAAGACATTTTTTGATTGACTTCCTGTGCTTAGCAGATGATAAAATACATTCTGAGACTTTTGCCATAAATATTGAAGACCTCAGCCCTGGGCTCTCATGCTCAAGATATTTTCTGAAAATTTCAAGTATACTTTTCATATTAGGCATTACTAAAGATAATCAGTGGATTATCTGTAATTCCTGTAACTGCCATTCCTATTCTTATTCTTTTTAATGCTTTGATCAAAGCCTCATTATACCACGTGCTGAACATGCATGGAATTGATAGTGCTTGCATCAAGCAAGTGCAATAACGAAGCCTGAAAGTGTCTAAAAATTGATATAATAAGAAACAAGTGCATGCAGGGTAAGGCTCAGTAAAGTAACTATAATAATATCCCTCTTTTCAGTAGGGTGCTTCAGAGTTCATTTGAGATAGATGTGCTTCTGGTTTTTAATACAGGAACAGTAGAGAGAACTAGCAATGCAAAAAGCATTACCAATATAATTAGGATCCAGCAGTGACTGATTCTTCTTGAAGGATTCTTCTTATCAGGAAATATCAGCATTGTAGAAACTAAGATAGCTACCTAAGAAACAAAAAATACAGGTAACTATTTCTAACTTTTAAAATTGAAGCTGCTGCTAATACTAGTGACATTATTTAATCATGTATGTTGCTACCACCTCAACTTTCTGTAAAAAAATAAGTTTAATATTCACCTAAAACAAACATTCTAACTAAACATTTAAAATTAATTACTAGTCCTGCCTTACTTTTGTGGCCTACATTTTTCTTTAATATATTAATTCTAATATACACTAAAGAGATTTTAAAATAATTTTATCAATAGCAATTCTTTTCTGCTTTGTCTGAGCTATACTATTCATTCCAGATTTCTGCTACAATTTGTTTCTGAAATCCTATTTTCTACCTTATCCTTCTTTTAGAATTTATTTATACCTCTTCAGCTTTAGTATTCTAAAAGATCTGTCACAGAAATCATAGTGAAATAAAAACTGGTGATGGAAATAGTATTTCCATACAGTCCTTTGTTGCATGTCTGCAAGGCACCACAAAAGTGGAACCCAGGACCTACTGAGATGCTGAGGGGTTCACATTTTGCAGTGGTTCCATGTCAGCTTTTCCATAGGATTAGCTAAATATAATCCAGTACATTCATTACAGCTATTTTTTCTTTTTATCATTTTTTTTTCATTTATGTACATGTAAAACTGATGTATATTTCCATGTATGCATCCAGTGAACAGAGGTTGACACACTTTTCTCAGCCATAGGCATCTCAGGAACTAGGAATCTGGTAAAAGATTTACATATATCTAAGTTATCTAATACTACAGCTTGTTGGTTTTTTGTTTATATGTTTTTTTTCCTCTTGGCTAGTGATTCTAAAATATATGCAATTCAAATTCTGTAGAGAAATGCTCCCTCAAAAGGGAATGGTGGGAAATTATTTTTAAATGTGTGTGTATACTCTGATATGTATAAATTTTTCTGTAATGTCTTCAACCTCTTGACTGCTTTCCAAGATTTAAAGTATCATGCTCGACTGTTAGATTACTGTTGGGCTTAGCTTTAATGGCAAAAATCCATTCAGTAACTGATATACCCACACTGAAGGAAATGATAGTATGTAAGGAGTGGAATACAGTGATTCCACTACTAACATTTTAGTTTCATATTTTAAGACTTGCATTGTCTTTCTGCATTTATCCTAATCAAAGTTTTCAAAGCACTTTGCAGCTCACCAATATACAATTTTACTTGCTGTGTCATAAGCTTAATGAGTAAGGAGTGAGCTTTGGGCATTTAACAAGCTTCCTCCAAGTACATTTGTAATTTTATTTTATTTTTAGCTGGGATGTTTATATCTAAAGTCCGTTTGAAATTTTGTTTGATGTTTAAATCAATTCCAGAAAAGTCACATCTTTTGTCTGCTATTTAAATATCTGCTTCTGCTTTATCACTAAGTTTTTCTATGCATGACTGAATTCTGCCGTAATAAAAATTTCATGGTGCATTATAAATGGAAGTAAAACAAGGAGGTTATTTCTATCTGGAGGTTATAGCCATGATTGCTGTGCAGCTTTACCAGTTCCTGTGGCTCTCCAGGGTGCTGTGTATGATTCCTGTTGGCTATAGCTATATTACTTTGGTAGGTATAACCACATTTGGGTTCAGATTTGCTGTGTCATGGAGCTGGATGATATCAGTGATTGCCTTTAGCGTATAAGAAGGCTGACATGGCAACAGGGAAGAGGGTGGAAACTGAGATAACACCCTTGAATGAACAAGAATAATCTAGAAAGTACGTTTCTTGTCAATACCCTCTAGTGTATTTCCTTCAGTGTCAACTAGGGAGTACTTTTTTTGAAACTATTTGCTTGTGCTTTGTTTACCTGTCTTCCACAGCTTTTCATTTCTTTGGTGAGTCAATTACGTGAGGTGTATTTCCCTCCTTGATTTGGACAAACAGAGTTTGTATCACTGAAAATGTGGCACTACATCCGTGTTTGAGGTATTTTTCCCAAATTACTTTTGGCATAAAATCAAATATGATACTTATTTTACAAATGTGTTATATAAAAAATTGATTAAATTTTTTTCTGCTTGCATTGCATTATAATTATATGGAAATCAGTCTTGCCATGGGCAAATTAAATGTATTGACCTGATAGTTTACTTGAATACTTTTCCAAACCTCTCTAATGTACAAAACTGGTATGAAAAAAATACCGATTTTCAATAACATTTAGTAAAACTTTTAAGATATCTGGAATTTTTCCTTAAAGCGAAAGTCTAAAGATATTTATTGTGATTTTGCAGTCAACTTCCTGATTGTGAGTGTAATTATTAGGGATCAAATTGTGACTCTCGGGTTGGAAAGAATAATTGGGGAGGAACAAAGAACACCAAGATCTGACACTTTATTTTGGGAATGCAGGAATATATAAAATAGGTAAATTATCTAATTTAGTTGGATCATTACTTATATTAATGCCTCTCATTTTGGAATTGTCCAGGAATAACTTAGACAATAAACTATTCACTTCTCCCAAATTGAAGTACCTCTATATTGGAGACCCAACTGTCCTGACACCTTGGCAAGATTCTCAGGAATATTCTTGAGAAAATTCTTGGAAATACTGAATGTTGGTAAATACTGATAACTAAGAATATTGAAATATTCTTTGAAATAATATCTTGGGAATATTTTAATTATGAATATTTTTATTTGATTTGTGTTTTGACAATCCCACACTCTTACAAGCTTTCAACAGTTTTAAGAGACTTTGATCTCCTTAACTACTCAGGAGCAATTGCTGGTATTTGTAGGTCTTTTTTTTCTAAATCTTTCCTTATTCAGGTTCCTTCATGTTTATTTTGTGCTAATAATACAGTTAATGATAAAAAGTTTGGCTCTGAGACTCCTAGCCTTGTGAATGTGTGGTTTTTGAGTCCCTGGAGCTTTTTTTTTTCTACCTCCATTGTTACCTCCCCTAAGAAACATGCAGATGTTCTGGCTCTGAACAATGAGTAAACAACTAAGAAATGTTCTTTCTGCTCCCTCACAGCTTCTTCACTCTGCTTCCTATCCTTCTTGACTGACACAGTGCACTTCATGTTCTCTTTCCAAACTTATTGCACTCAGTTCCTCCAAGGCACTCTTCAAATTTGTTATCCCTCATTTGCCTGAGTTACAAGTCATCCATGTAGTTATTACAAAACTACTCAGTTGCTACTGCTACAAAACTACTCCCTTGGACTGCTATTTCTTTCAGTTCCCATTTTTTTGCTATGGTGTGGTCAAGTAACTCAAGCATTGTTGGTGCTTCTGTCTGGGTCATTGACCGGATACAGTTGATCAACTAGTCTGCTGTCAATCAACCTCTAAACCAGTAGACAATTATGTGGTGCTATGCAGCAGCGGGGAAACACATTCCCTGTCTTTGTTAAAGTCTTGTAATGCACAGCCACTCTGTGGTTGGATATGGAGAATGCAATGGTGAGTTTCTCAGCAAACTGAAGTCTAGTAATGATTTTCTTTTTTTCCTTTTTTTTTTTTTTTTTAACTGCAAAATTACCTTGGAAATACAATGGTCATTCTGAGTCACTAGGGTGACTCAGGCACAGGAATCAAATCATAAGAGAGCTTGTGCTTGCACTATAAGCTACGGTATATATATTGCTATTCTTCATAAGAGTGTCAAAGTGGGTGGTGTTATCATAATTAACTGTGTTCTGAGCATAAATCTGGGATTATATTTATTTTATAGTGTACCATCTGTCCTGATTTCACTGGGGTAGAATCCTAGGCCAGCCATGGTCTGCAGGCCATTAATAGTTTGGAGTCAGCCAGGGCACTGACCCAGGTTGGCTACAGGTGTATCCCATCCCATAAACATCATCCTCAGTATAAAGGAGGAAGTTTGCTGAAGGGAGGGTCCTTCTGCTTGGGCTCATCCTGATCCTGCTCCTCTTCCTTCTTCTGAGGACCGTCTTCCCATTTATTGTGATTGCCCTACATTTGCTGGGCTGGGTAGAGCTTTGCATACTTTATATTGGCATTGGTATTAGCTTTGCTGTTTCATTAAATTAATTTTCATTTCAACCCACAGGTCTCCTCTCCTTTTCCCAATCCTCTTTCTTTGCTGGGGAGGAGTCACTGGGTGATAGAGCAACTGCTACAGTTTAGCCCCATATACAGACTAAACAAAGATACCATGTTACCTAGAGTAAACTAATGTTATATTAAACTAACTGTAATGAAATTGCTCCATTTAAATTGCTTCTAATTTAAAGGGTGCGTTTTGGAAATACTGTTCAAAACTGAGCTAATTAACTGGGATTGCCTGTTTGAATGGTGTACAAAAGGCATGAAATTTGTCCAAAATATGTTAAAAATAATTGAACTGTCTGTAAAAAAAAAAAAGAGTTTTTCTATGATTGGTCATGCAGAATGTGTTTTAGTAAAATGATTTTATAAAGAAATCTATTGGTCTTTCATAAATTTACAGTAATCTGCTCATCTAATTTGAAAAAATAAAAGTTGACATTTATTAGTACTGCATGGTAATCCTTACTCAAAAAGAGAAACCCAAAATGAACTACTTTTTCCCCCTTCAAAATTTCCATTGTCTTTATAACTTATCCAAGAAGGTTTTTTTGAAAATAAACTCTAAATTAATTTGGTTATTTTTCCCTTTATGAATCCGTCCTGCAAACCTGTTTCAGATAAGAAGTGGCTATAGCAACATTATGTTCAATTGTTTTGCCTTTAATATGCTACTGAAAATCTTGAAGTTGTAACATTTTCAGCTTTATAACAGGAGTCATCTGATACAGTACCATGAGCATCAGCTCTTTCTTGAGGTCCTCATACGTGTCAGGGAGCAGTGAGGGCTAACTGTTCCCTGTGGGGTTGGGGGAACAAAGCAGGACAATGCTGTCAGGAGGAATTCAAATAGGGCTGGACTGAAATGGTGCCCCCAGGAGTGAGGAAGGCCCCAGGGAGGTTGGACAGGGCAAGTAAGGGCTAGTGATGCCGTCGTGGCTGTGAGAGCATCTCTCTAAAATATTTTAGTTATTAGCATATTGCTATTATTAAAAACTCTATGCAATTCTAAGAATGTTCTTACCATGCTGCTTTTTGTTATCTACAGTATAACTTTTGAAATGGCATCACAAATCATTTACTGCCTCTTTCTGAAGACCACATTTACATAGCAGAAATAGAAAGTTCAAATGTTCTGTTAATAAGAAGTTGTATGTACAACCTACTAAACTTCATATAAAAATATATCTGTGTTTTTTTAAAAAGAAATTACTAATTAGTAACATCAAAGACATTTCTGTGTCAATGTGTCATGCATCAGATATGAAGGATTAGAGTTCAGTACAGAATTTAAATCAGGAGAAATTATATTTAAGATGAAAAGTTCTTACTCTGATACGTGTGATTAATTAAGGATGGGGGAAAACACAAGGGACTCAGGCTGCAAGTATGGCATGGCCTTTTCCAGAGGTAGAAAGTTTGGGACAGATAAAAGACTTGCCTTTTAATTCTTTTTTTCATGCATTCAAATTAACTCGGTGTCAAGAAATAATACTAGGTAATTAACAACTTATTCAAGTTGTTCTTTGGATTTGCTTATGATAACTTTTACACTGCATGTATATCATTATATTCTAAATATGGAACATGTCTGTTACTGATATTCATAACACTGAGCTACAGAAATACATGGAACTACATTACTTCATTACATGTGAGGAAAAATGTTCTTTATATTTACCTCTAAATGGAAGACCTCATATACAGCTGTATAATGTCAGCAACAGAAGTAATAGATCTTTGCCTCTTTTTTCATGTTTGGTTTTTTGTCAGGTGTAACCAAAAGCCTTTTTTATTTAAGTAAATATACAAATTTTTTTTGTTAATATACCAATCTGTGTATTTTAGACTTTATCAGCTGTCAGGTGACATCAGCCTAGAAAATTATATCTAGAAAGTAACTATGCCTGTTCCTAAGCTTGCCTGACTACAGAACACATAGAGAGAAGCTAATCATCCAATATTTTTTCTTGTTCTTTGTGTTTATTTATTCATCAAAACATTTTTTTTTTAGGAAAACTGTGTGATGACATACTTCTATCTTCTTTCTGACATATTAATGTAAAGTATTTTGTGGACTGTCAAGTCTATTAAATTGCAAGCTGAAGTTCACATCAAAAAAAGTATCAATCTGGTGATCCAGAGAGAAAATTATCCAACATTTTTGTGCACTAGGTGTATTTGTGTTCATATGAGTGACATTCATCTCACTTTATACTCATCTTACACATCTATAATTCTACTCATTACAGCTAAGTCTCCTCTGAGTTGCTAGCTCCTCCAAGTAGACTACCTTTGAATACTTTGAACCTCAGTCTTGTAGGCACTTCCTGTGGAAAACAAAGTGCAGGTAAACAGTATCAGACTGCTTAAATTGATAGGAGTTTTGCCACTGGGTTTTCTTTGGTCCAGTATTTAAGTTTGCAGCTTCACTTGACTTCAAGGAACTAAGGAACATAGATTTAAGTTCTTAACTTCTTCATCCCTCTTTTTATCTTTTAAATAAGACAAGAGAAGGAGAAGAAAGACGCCACAGTTCACCTAACCTTTCATTATCCTATACTTGAGATTTTGATACCCAAGGTGTTCATTTACAGTTAAAGCCAGAGCACAAGAAACATGAGAGAGATTTTAGCCAGAGAATCTTGTTAATTTTCCTAAGGTGAAAGGAAGGAAAACTTCAGATCAGACAATGAACAGTTTTCATAAGTGTAAGTTACCAAACCCTTAGCTAAGCAGGCAAAAATAGGTATGGCAGTGTTGTGCTGGTTCAGCCATCATCATTTTATGCTGCCACCAGTTGCCTGATCACACAGGCCAGTGCTGAACTCAACAACAAGCCCTCGGAAGTCTTCTTTCAAACAATCCTGCCATAGGTTCCTGTGGGCCGAGCTCCATTGCCCACTGTGGTGCCAGCATCACCTGCTAGTCACAATGGACAGCGTTCCATCAGCAGCCGCTCACATGGAAGTACACCACTGAGTGAGCTCAGCAAGATGCAACCTGCCCCAACAGAAGCCACAGCCAACAGAAAGCTTCTCCAACCAATCAGCTCCTGGTTAATGTAGTCCTGGCCTTGCCCACCACCCCAACCACAGGTGGGCTAGCTTCTGCCTCTGGAACATGAAGCCAGCAGAGAAAACAAAATATTCTGCTAGGTTGTGACTCATTCACAGGTCAACTCCAACTCGGGGCCCACAGCTCAGGCCCCAGGACTTCAAGCAATACCATCTCTTGCTAAGAGTGGGATTATTCTAACAGAGAAGACTCTTCTCCAAATACTGACTAAGCAAAAATGAAAAGGGCTCCTTAAAAATACACTTTGGCCATGCAGCTATCAGGACAGGACAACCTGCTTTCCTAGAGCAAGAGTTTCCTGGACTAATTGTCTTCAAAGGACCATAAGGAAAGTGGAAATCAAATCAAGTGTTGAGAAAAGGGTCCTTAGCAGCTGCTTTTGTTGCCAGAAACTCCCTTGATTGCATCACATGTTTAGCTCAAACCAGTCAAGTTGAACACAGTGTCTCACTGATAATTATAGCTTTTTATCTAGAAAGATGGACAAGCGAAATTGTGACTTTCATCTGCCAGATTCCGTGATGCAGGGCTAATTGACATGATGTTAGAAAGGTCATAGCATGGTCCAGTGAGAGATGAAACACACCTGAACTCTTAGAAATTAGCTCAGAATAATTCCAGACTTCGCAGGGAACTGAGTATCATTTAAAGTTAATAATCATAGTGAAAACAACTGGGAAGAGTATTTCTTGCAGAGGAAAGCATTGGATTCAAAGGAAGGAATTATACGGTATAGAAAATGTGAGTGGAAATCAAATGCAGCATTCAGTTAAAAATAAATCCTTATATACAACTTAACTCCTTTCTGTCTCTTAAAACAACTTTCAAGAATAGGAAGAACTTATATATTGTGACATACATATACACACACACAAGAACTCTATCTAACCTAATATGCTCAATCCAGAAATGACCCCTAATGGATGCCCAGGGAAGAGTCTAAGAATAAAATGTATATATAATAATTTTTAGAAATATTTTCCTAGCCCTTGGTTATTTCTGCCTAGGGCACTTCCCCAGCTGTTCTGTCAGGTGTCTTACTGGTGTTAGATCAACTTACCAAAGCATAGGTAAATTCTGGCAAATTGCCAGAAGCATTAATGCACATATGGTCTCACTGTGAGTTTCAGGAGAAGAACAGTGTACTATCAGGTGATTCCAGGGAGGAAAGTGCCTCTCTGCAGCTGCAACTACCATCCTAGTTTTCCCTCCTTTTATACTCTCGCCTCTCTCCGATGACAGTATATTCAGTAAGGTCTTTCTTTTTTTCAGGCTGGGTGTCTCTTGGTTCTCTCTTGAACCTCTTCCCCTTTCCTGTGCATCTGTCCTTCCCCTGGAGGACTGGATCTGGCTCCTCATTCTTCAAGTAGCAAAATTCAACTCTATCTTCATTTACAAGATTCCTTAAGCTGGCTTTGGACACAGGATGTGCCTATGCATATATATATAAACATTCCTCTAAAGCTTAAGCATAGTAGGATGCTAAGAGAAATGTAGTCACACTGCAAACCGACTCCAGAAATGTTCAAACTGTACTTAACATCATAAAGTGTTTCTTTTTGTGCTACTTCAGCCTGATCATTAATGGCAACTGTCAGGTGCTGTTGGCAGTGGGTCAGGGTTGTCTGTTATGTGACCTCGCCTTCCAGTGATTTATTTCTTTTTTGAGAATAATGATAACATTTACCTTCAAATAATTGGATGGCTGTGTTTGTAAGGTTTTAGCAAGTGCAATCCAAACAATATAGGTTGTACAGATTAACAGATTAATGTCGTATAATGTTGGTTAGGTAGTTAGAAAGCATATGTTACAATTTATAGAAAAGGCTAATGAAATATATTTGCATTAAGGCTTTTGGAATTTTTAACTTTGTAATATCCTCAGGAAATAAAGGCCAATTTATATAAATTAAGTTCAACCTTGATTTCTACAGCATGGATTCTATGCACAAAGGTTTTAAGCTTAAAATAGTATTCTTGTTATTCTTTTATATGAAAACATGGACTTGTAAATACCTTATGAAATTGTTAAAAAGGCTATTATATTTTACACAAATCCCCTCTCAGCATGCATGTTTACAGTTAGTTCTAACTTAATTCTACCTCAATTCCTTGTTCTCTCATTTATTGTCTTATACATGTTTCCCAGGATAGCCCACTGGTCTTACAGTCTGACAGAAATGTAACAGTGAATGCGAGAAATCACATGGGACAGTTAACTGGACAACTGACAGTAGGTGAGTGTTCTTTATTGACTGTTATGTATATCAGTTTAGCTTTGTGAATAGGACTCATTAATTAACATTGCTGAATAGTCAGGAAAAAAATCTCATCACCATACTCCAAAAAACCCAATGCATACTATGGATCATAAGAGCATGATTCAGCATTAGCTGAAGGCAGAGAAAGTAGAAATGCCTCAGAATAGTTAAAACAGCTTAATAAAAAATTACTATTTTTGAGACACCTATAACAAAATAAACTAAAAAAATACAAATCAGCAAAACCTGTTGGAACAATGATTTTGACGGCAAAATAACCGTCATTTTCTTACAAGTTCTGTCAGTATCCATTCCTTCAGTCAGAATTGGTTTGCCCCCATTATTCTTGCAATGTATTTCTGTCAGCATATATTGAAAACAGTTGGAGCAACAGAATGAAAAAAAAAAAAAACAGAAAAAAAACCCAAACCAAAAATCCAAATAGTTTTCTAGTCACTACAAAATTTACATGGAACGCGATCATACTGCCAGTCATTCATTAAAATTGTGTCCAATATTTTGCAAAGTACAAAATATTGCAGACCAAAGTTCCAAAATGGAAATTAAAAAAACCTCTGTTAACCTTTTCAAGTAATTTCCCCTGCTTTTATTGTTTACCATGTTGTACAGTGTCTTTTGCAGAAATCATACTTATTGTTTTAGTAAATAGGAAGTCGTATTTTTTTTTGTTTCCAGTACTAGAACAGTACTGAAGGTATTCATTGCTTTCTAAGAATATTGGCCCAAAATTTCAATACACCGTAATGTTCTAGATGTGTTAGAAAGCAATCTATATAAACTGAGGATGAGATGAAAAATATGTAAACATATACGGTAAGATACTAATGTATATATAAATTTGAGGAGACACCCCTTAGTCTCCTCCTCTCTTCATTTTTTTCACTGTACTTTTGGATTAAGCTGTGTTTTATCCAGTCTTTTTCCTCATGTGCTGAGGATATGCTCACAAATCATTTTAAGTTAGACTCTAGTTGCAATCTATGGTGAGCTTTCATACTGGCAGGAGACAGTGGTTTCAAGTTGTAAAAAATCTTTGGTGAGTGTGCACAGAGTGACACACCATCTGCGTTGATTTCCCTGAATGACCACATCAAATGAGTGTGCAAAGATAACCAGACTTGCTAGCAGATACAGATGAGGAAAATTAAGATAACACCTGTTCTAGTCATATTGTACTTGCCCAGGGTGTTTATGGAACACAGTTCTGTTTCATCTAGTAGCTTTCTTATCAAAACCTTCCACTTCACCTGGTAATTGCTAAAAGGTGAGTTGCCCATAGCAAACATTCACACTGCCTGAAATAGATATATTTGATTGCTGACACTGTTCCTACTAAGTGAATCCAGCACTGAATATGTGAGTTTATTGAGATTGACCTACTTAAAGGTATCACTCTAGAGGTTAATAACCTAAAAACATGAAGGCCTGAAGAAAACGTGTGTTCTTATGTTACCATCATCAGAGTGAGCACCTATAAGCTTCTTGGTGTGCAGCTGGTGCAGTGTCTAGAGAAGTGTGTTAAATTGCAATATTGTATTTACATTATTTCCTAATCTTCCTCTTTATTTTCATAATGGTTATATGGCCTTTATTCCTTCTTATATTAATATAAAAATCTGATTATTTTTTATAAATTCCTCATACAATATTGAATGCATATCAAAATATTCCTCGTTTTCTTACTTATTTAGTATTTCTTACTTAATACAGGCACTCATAACTACCAGTACAATCAATAAAAGCCTGAATATTCTACTACTGGAAATCAAAGGCATTAACAGGCACCTTAAATTCAAAATGTATTATTATTGCTCTCCCTTCTAAAAAATGTTGTATAAGGTAGGGCACAGAAAGACTACTTTTTTATTTTTGTCAGGGTGAAAACATGGTAATATCTGCTGAGAGAAGGGGAGGGGACTTTTCTATACCTGGCTTGCTGACTTTGTAAAATATTTTTTCTTATTAGCTGTAAATGGGCTCTGGAAATTCCCCACCTTCAAAAATGCTCTTTTCCCCTTCACCAGTGCTGCATGCTGAAGCAGCTGGGTCTGTGGCTGCCCAGTGAAAGGGATGAAAATAAACAGTTGGGGAAAGAAGCAGTGTGGAGAAATAGTTTTAAGGTCCCATAAAAGTAAATTATTTTGCGTTGGGGATAAAAATTATCTAGTTAATAACATTAAAATGTTCTTATTTGTTAACTTCTTTAAAATTTTGATTAATAATTTTTTTAAAATGACTACAAATTTATATGCATAGCAGGAGCATTCTGAAAAGAAAGAATACCCATGCATTCAAGTGGATGATAACGCATTTCCTATACATGTGATATAACTGGCAATTTATCTATATTTCACAGGACATAAGTGATGATACAAGGCAAATAATAGGCTGATCTCTTGTCTTTCTTGTTCAAATCTCTGGTCACATAAAATTTTAGGACAACTAAGAATTCTTTCTGTGGTGTTTGGAATTGTGCCATACAAGATTAAGACAACCTTAAGAGCATCTAGTTAAAACTGTAACTGGAAGCTAGATTAATGTAAAGAAATTGTGGTGGGTCTGGGGCTGGAAGGAGGAAGGCTATATATGATCACCTAGGAGGTGGAAAAACTCCAGTGAAACTCTTGATAAGAGGTATTCAATTCTGTGAGTAAGACAAAATATTGTCTGTAAGACAAAATAGTTCTGTAAAGTACATCGTTAAGACATCTTGGAACACATCCAATCTAGGAGGAATGAAGAAAAAGTATATTTAAAAAAAAAAAGATAGCTATAAAAGAGTACTGGATGATTCAGGTGTTACATGTTTCAATGGTGTAAACTCAAGTCATGGCTCCAGGTGTTACAATACCAGTGGTTCATCCATTATTACAGTAAAGTGCATTTTTACTGACACTGAAAACTCTATTGAGAGAAGTCACAGATGTAGCAATGCTTTCTGTTGGGATCAACACCAACTGAGCTAGAAATGTTGGTTTGTGCTCCAGTACATTCATGACATATGGTCAGGAAACTGCCAAGTTTGTATCTGGATCTCCAAAAGGACTTCACAGCCTTCCATTTTTAGATATGCCATTTAAGACCAACAGAGCAGATGTAGCACAGACGTGGTATATCTACAGAATAAAGATGTAAAGATGACCAGCCATTGATTTTCGTATCTAAGGTGGAGAAGGACAAGTAATTACATATCTCCCCTCCCAACCCTTACATAGCAATACTCTTTGCATTATGCATTCTACTGAATCACCTTGATACAACCTTTTCTCTCTTTAGTCAATATTTGTATAGTTTAAAGCTATATGGAAGAAGACATACTTCTTTTTTGCCAGTCTTAGAAATGTACAATAGTTGCTCACCTCAAGCTAGAAGTGTTGTCAATACCTGGTTTTGAGTGGAGGACATTAAGCTCACAAATGCGAAAGGGAGCAAAATTAAATATGGCTGAAAGGAAACATTTGAAACCCACATAGGTACTTACCATAACTTTATCTTCAGATTTTATTCTTTACCAACTTTCTTACCTTTTTCATGACGGGTTTTTTTCACTTTTTTTTTCTTTCTGCAATAATTACTTCTGACAGGTATTTCTGCTATTGCTTAACCCTTTTCTATTCACAAAGATTCTTGGGGATATCTGAAATGTGCAAAAATGTGCACTTCATTTTTGCTGAGCTTTGATCCCTTTAAGACATAATCATAACTTTCATAGAGGTCCAGAGCTGTACAAGCCACAGCTTTAGAGAGCTCCTGAACCTGTAGCTCTACTCACTGAGATCTCTATAGCCATGCAAATTGAGAAAAACGATGTGAATACCGATGAGAGTTATATCACAGCTTTGCAATTACTTTTTGAAAACGGCAGGCGGGTGTATAATTTTCAATTACACCACTGGTAAAGACTGATAACAGCACTAAAAGATATAACTGTTTGAATAACTTGTTAAACTTCATGACACTTTCTGTCCATTTACCACAAAATTTGTGTTGTGTATTCTAGATATTTTTTCTTAAAAATGTGCTTGCTTGCTTGCTTTGTTCCACCTATAGTACATGGGTTATTGTGCAGAAACTATTGGACATTAGAAACTACAGGTATGTAAAATAGTGGGAGGGGAAATAGTCCTCTTCATGATTCTTACTTATGTCACATATGCCAATCACCTGTGCCTATATCTACTGATACCTTACCCGGAAATACATCCTGCTACCTTTTCACTTTGGAGGTGATCAGAGTAACTCATTACCTAGATGTTGTCTGTCATGTTCTCTTTACAACATCTAGACATCAAAGAAGATCTGAAGCAAGAGACTATATTTCAAGCATTCTTTCTTTTAGAATTACCTCTGGTAGAACTTGTAGTAATATGTGTGCACTTGTTGCACTAAAACTTCGATATCTGTTGTCAGACATTTACTTATTTAAGATTATTATGAACTTGCATTAAGTATCCATTAAGGCAATGGAAGTAAAAACATGCTTAAGTAACAGTGGATGAGAAATGTTTCTGTATTTTTTTAATCTTCTTTGCATACATAGTAGTCTCAAATGTGAGGTCTTTCCTCTGAAGTGTTGCAGGAAGAGGGTAGTTTCAGAGCTGTCATACACATACACCCTTTCATCAGAGCTGGAAAAGGGAATAAAACGGCTCAACTCCACTCTCTCTTATCTATGTGGTTGTTTTTGTGTTGTTGATAGTAGGGTGTGCGGAGAGAAGGGATGATGTTTTACAGTCCCTGTTAGCGGCTTCAACCCTTCAACTGGGTAAATATGGATCAGAACTTAAATATCAGGAACTTGTGAAATAAAGCCTTTCACCTTTCCCTTACAGGGAGGTTTCTCTACCTGTAGTCCAAAACTACAATGTATTTTGAATAATCTAAAATATATTAAACATTCTTCTAGTTTATTTTTCATATTAAAGCTGTTGTAACCACTGTGGTGCAATAAGATTAACAAAAATTAAAAAGACATATTGCAAAAATAGAGTCAGATAAATGAGTTGTCCATTTCAAAGCATTCTCTGAATTTGTATTCCTTAGCTAAATATAGACTGAAAAAACCTCCATCTTTTTTTCCTTAAAATCACTTCAATGTGTGGAAATCAGGAATGTAGGCAATTCACTTCTACCATACCTAGGTGAAGGAGTAGTCCAGATTTTGCAGTGATGTACAAACATGAGTATTTCATACTGAACTTCAGACGGAATATGCAATAGCTTAAAATCCTCTTTTGGAGCACTCTATCATTAATTAGGCTCTTCCCATTGTAACAAATGTTTTTAACTTATAGTTAATTCATTCCCTCTTTCTAATAAAAAAAACCCAACCAAACACAGAATCTCTAATTTCTGTACTAAATTACTTGCATTACATTTTTTCAGATGGTTTTGCACCTTAAATGGAATTTTCTGTTGAAAATTACTCTGTTGTCTAATGTTTTCCCTTGTTTTAAGACAGTTACTTGTTGATTCAGAGAATATTTAGATAACTTACACAGCAAAATATTATACATTCTGAGTTTACAAATTGTATAGTATAATGTTTCTTACCAAGTATAGGAGTACAAACAATTTATCAGAAGGGGAAAATACAGCTCATCTGCTAGTCTGTGGTAGAAATCCGTTGTCAGAACTTTTAAATGGAGGTAAATGTAAGATAACTTGCCTTTTTAAAATTCAGGTTAACTACCTTGTACTTAACTGCAGAGTTAAAGGATCTATTTCGCTTTGGGAATCACTGCAGAAGGTATGACAGAGCGGTGCCTGAGAGGCCATATGCCTTTACATTTCCTCCTGGCACAGTGTGTGAGATAAGCCAAGAGGCAGTCGGAAAGCAAGCCATATTGCTCGTAAGAGTTGAGATGTCCAGCTGGAATCTGAGTCTCATCCCTTCTCCTAATTTACAGTGCAATATGAGGTTGCCTCCATTTCTATATGTCTAGTCCCTGAAAAAGTTTTTTTACAAACTTTCTGCACTATAACAGGATTTTGTACTAGAAGCTCGTATAAAATATATTCAGATATATTCTTAATGACTTGGGCTAAGCCATCACAAGAATCTACTCCCATTAATTAATTACCTTGAAGTGCAGTATTAGGAAAATATGAAGCTCTGAAAACCGTTTAGAACTTCAACCTCTTTGCCAGCACTTTGATGAGTCTGCCAAAGTAGCCTTTTAAAAATTAACATGTTATTTATTTGAAATTTGTCCATATTTCTCCTGCAATTCTCTGTTTAAGTAACCTTCCAATAGCAGAAAGCCTCTCGACTTGTTTGTTTTGATTCAGCATCAAGAGTCAGTAATAGTTTATGGACTAAAAAACAATTGCAAGCATCTCTTTTCTAGTTTTTACTTCTATTTCACTTGTGAGTTAGTTGTATAATTCTCTGGTTTAGTATGCATTTGACACTCAGCAGTGGTGAATTTAGGCTTTTGTGAGTAGCCCTTGCATTAACTGGATTGAAAAAGAATACTTTTTTTTTTTTAATATATATCCATTATATAATTAACGCATAACACTATTAAATATACTTGGTATCACCATCCACTTTATCCATGGATAACAAGATCTTCTTGTAAGACAGAGATACTTTACACCATACTTCAGATTACTTTTAATAATTAAGGTACATTTTTTATTTTTAAACAGTATCTTTCTTATATTTTTTGATACTTTTATTGTATGTTATATGTAGACATAACACTATAACACTACATTGCTGTTTAATATTTGAAATACCCTATGGTGTAAAATATATCTTACATCTCCCTTATGCTTTGCCACATGAAAACTGTTCAATAAAAATAAATTCTAAGCTATTTAGGACCAAGTGGTAACCCTTTCTGGTAGGTATGGCCATTATTTAACCTGAAACCTTCTTCCTGAAATGCAGTAGCATATCACATTAGTTGATATCTCAAAACTTAAAAATTCTCCCATGAATAAACACAAATGCCAATAGGCATTTTAATTTAGTAACTATATTCTGTAATTTTTGCATGGTTATTTCAGGGGCAAAATTGCTTATGCATTGTTGGCTCTAAACAGTATAGTATATAAGGTCAATGCTGTGGATATAAGGTCCTTGCTTTAAGTTTTATTATCCTCACTAGCATGTTATACATAATCTTCCTTGAATTTTAAAAATAATCACTTTTGTTAAATTATTTAAACACTACATCAGTACTTCCAGAGCCTTGAAGGGGCCTTGAGACCTCTTCCTCTTATTTCTGCATTCGGTGTGTTATTTTCTTTCTTTCTGCCTTCTTCAGACTCTAAAAGTTTTTGACATTTGAGTCTTGATCCAACTTCTCTTCTTTTCTTTTTCTTTCCCTCAGTCTGAGCTCAGGAAGACTATTTCTACCTCGGATCCAAGGTACAGCTTGTGTTAGTTCTTATCTGAACTTGTATTGATCTAACATGGAGAGCACATTTTGCTGTCTGTAACTGACAGACAAAAAGAAAAACATACTTTGTACTTTTATAACTAGTCTGATACCTCTCTATATAATATTTGTAGCATAGACAGAACACATGCAGGTTATTTTGTCTCTCTTATTCTAAGTTTATTCATCATCTGTGTTTGGAAGGAATTCTGAGATTCAGTACCTGTTTTTCAATGTGTTTTTCTTTCAACAATCTAGAGCTGGTTTGGAAGAGACAAGCAGATAGTGGAAAAGATGCCTTTTCAAAGTCAAAATATGCATTCTTAAGATTAGACTGTAGAAATCCTTCAAGACATACGCAGCTACTGGACAGTGTGCTTTCTTTCTTCTGCAAGTGCTCAGATTTTATTGCATATGTTCTCTAGAAATCTTAATTTTCATTGAGTTGCTGTTATGAAGTTGGACTTTTTTTCTTTTACACGTGGGAAAGGCATGAAGCTGCATCAGAGGTTCATATCAGACTTTAGGAAAAGGTTCTTCACTGAGAGAGTAGTTGGCCACTGGAACATGGTTCCCCAGGGAAATGGTCACAGCACCAAGCCTGTAAGGGTTCAAGAAGCATCTGGATGTTGTTCTCAGTTATATAGTTTAGTTTTCAGTAGTTCTATGACGAGCAGGGAGTTGGACTCTGTGATCCTTATAAATCCCTTCCAACTTGAGATGTTCTATGATTCTTTCAAAAGCGTACAGAATAAATCCATGGAGGGGAGGAAGAAGGACAAATAGGTCTTCCTCAGGCATCCTGCTGGAAGCCAGGCTTCAAGTGAAGCCTCAAGTCCCAGCTGCTGACAGTTTGTGCTGACAGGAATAACCAGGCACACAGAGGACTGGCCACATGCTGGCTTCCTGCTTACAGCTACAGCCCTCTTTTCTTGAGGGCAATAGTTAATGTTCTATACCTCCCAGAGGTGATGGGAAAAGGATGAAAGGGAACACTAAATCAGTGTTTTCCAGGCAGCAATTGTGGATGGGAAGCAAGAGTGTACTGGTGACCCTGTGCAGAAGGGTATCTGGTATACTAGAGGTGCACGTCATCTAGGTGCCTTACTATTCCATCTCAATGGTAACTCTGACTCCAGAGCATCTGTAGTGAGACTGGACATATGCTGAGGTAATTTTCAATTATCAACACTTATTTTGCAAGTGGTACAGCAGTCCTTCACTTTTCTGCTTTATAGACTTTTTATTTTACCTCATTGTATTCTAAATGAAAGTCTGAATGCTTCCACTGCCTCTAGAAAATTTGCACTGAAAACTAGGAAAAAGGATATTCTGCTTCAATTCTCAAATATTTTGTCCTCAATATTAAAATATTTTTTTCCCCATACCATACTAGAAGACATGGAACTATGATCGGTGATTGGATTTAAATGCAGAAGTGGGAGTCAGAGTAGGAAGAGGTCATTAGGGGTTTGCATGGTGGTACAGAAGTGTTAGCGTTTAAACATTAATCCATTGCCATCTGTCCTGCTGTTGTTACCCGCATGCTGTTGGCCAATATGGATAGCATAACTATTACCCAAATATTCATAGCAGAGAAGGAGGAGTTACTTCCTTTTGTAGGAGAGAGATCCCAAAAGTCAAACAAATAGTCATTATTCAGAGGTATTTGAGTAGGTTTTGAGGAATACAGCATACATCTTTAAAAGATGGTTCTAACTTTTTGTGCTTAACTTTATCAACTACTAATAATTCGTTTAACTGCAAAAACAGGTGCTGTTGCACACATTGTGAGATCCACAAGGCTACCGCTGGGTGCTTAGCATCATTAAATTACCTAAAGCATCTGGACCCTTAGCAAGTCCCTGACAGAACTTTAAGATTTTTTTTTTACCCCTTTTTTTTTTCTGGAGTTCAGACAGATCATTAAGATTGGTAAGAATATATTATTGTAATAGGAGTGGCTTAGGTGACGGACAAAATAAAGGCAAATAGATGAGATGCCATTTTTTAGCTTTAATACAAATATATAATTTTAAAAAATGACAAATAGAAAAAGCAGTGGGATCTTTCCAATGTTCTCCTTTACTTCAGAGCTACAGAGAACACTTGGAAGAGGAAATTGCTGCTGTTAAAAATGTTAAAGTTACAGCAAAGACATTTATCAAAAATAAGAGTGAGAAGTAATTTGACTGTAGACTTAAGAGTCTTTATTCAGCTAAATTATCTTTAAAAAGTCTGAGTTCTATCAGCTGTCTTCCTGAGCCAGCTATGGGAAATTAGCTTCTTTCAATATATGAAAGAAATTTCTGCAAGTGAATAGTCAGGCTGCAAACTTGTCTGTTTTTCCATGAAAAGTATTTGTCCATACAAGATCATGAACCTATTAGATCTTAAGTTCTAGTTCATAACTATTAGATGATTAGTAATTTAAAAAAAAAAAAACCAAAACCCTTCTATTTTCTAGAATTGCCTCTCACATTTCTTTAGGCTATCCAAAATTGCATCTCACTGTAATTTTACAGTGAAAGAAATGTGTATTTCTAAAAACACTAATGTTGAAGTTTACTTTCAATTTATTGCACTGCTTTGTCTGAGTACTGTAAAAATATGCAGCTCTAAAACCAACTTCAACGTTGTGTTTTAACCCCAGCCAACAGCTAAACATCATGCAGCTGCTCGCTCACTTCCACTGTGATGTGGAGGAACATCAAAAAAAAAGTAAAAGTTCTGGGTTGAGAGAAGATCTGTTTAATAACTAAAATAAAACAAAATAGAATAATAATAATAAAAAAATAGAATAATAAAAATGTAATGAAAAGGAATAAAACAAAAAAAGAGAGTAAAAGAAACCAAGAAAAGACATGCAATGCACAATGCAGTCATTCACCACCTACAGACCAATGCCCCAGCAGTGGTCCGCCCCTTCCCCTGGCCAGCTTACCTGAGTTTATATAATGAGCATGACCTTCTATGGTACAGAATATCCCTTTGGCTAGTTGGGGTCAGCTGTCCTGGCCATGCTCCCTCCCAGCTTCTTGTGCACCTCCTTGCTGGCAGAGCATAAGAAAGTGAAAAATCCTTAACTTAGGATAAGCACTACTTAGCAACAACTAAAATCATGAGTGTATTATCAACATTATTCTCACACTAAATCCAATACACAACACTGCACCAGCCACTGTGAAGAAAATTAACTCTATTTCAGCTGAAACTAGGACAAATGTATATCTGAAACTTCAAACACATTAAACTTAAACACATTGGAAAATACCAGTTAATATCCATAACAAGAACATAGATTGTTTGTTGTGCTTATTTATCAAGATAATTATGTTTATTTGCCTTTTAATTATTTTACCTCCATTCATAACAGTATGGGGTTCCAAATTCCATATTCTACCAATACTAGTGATGTTTAATTGTGCTATTTGTAGATGGGCAGAGTTGTCTTGATGTAATTTATCTCAAGCATGTACAGGACGTTTAGAGGTATACTTAATATGAATTTTTAAATTTTCTATAATACATAAATATATTTCTGAAAATACCTTCTTTTTCCTTAGGTTATTCCTAGAGTGATAAATATTGCAGTTGCAGCTGAATTATGAAAAGATAGCACTGAATTAATGATTAGCTGAATATTTTAAAATTTCTACTAGAATTCCTCCTGCAAAGAAAAGCATTCCATACATCTGATATTAATTAGTCACTGGGAATAGTTATCACTCACGGAATCGCTAACATCAGTTATAGATCAAAATAATACAGAGTAAGAATTTTTCAAAAATCAAAATTAAGGTCTACATTACCTTTAAAATAAGTTTTTCCAACAGAATCCCAAAACTTCATGAGTTTCATTTTGTGACGTTTTGGATAGATGTTTTGTTTGGAGAAGCTGTTTTGTTGCTCTTCTCTCATGTGTATTACAAAGGCACCTAGGCAATCTACCACCTTAAATTTGTCAGACACTAAAAGCACCCTACCCGTTTTGCTTCTGGAATGGAGAAAGTGGTTTTCTGTTATAGAAAAGGATGACAGGATGGGGGTTTTTAACTTATTTTTTCTGTGGAACTTACATATGAAGCCAGATGCTAATTTGCCACATCTGTTTTTCTCTGTGGCAGAGTGAGTCTAGTTGGCTTGCCATATTGCCAAAGTAAAAGCTTTCAGCAAGTTGAGACAAAAATTCCATCTATGCAGCAGGTCTTGCCTCTGATTTATACATTCATCTGCATCTCAGGTATTTTTTCCAGATCAAAAAATCATACATTCCGCTGAGGACATGTCAAATCTCCCAAGTATATGAAACTTTTTCTGTTACCATAAGATCCTACTCCCAAGGATATCAATATCTAATATTCTAAGTGGTATATTTAAAAGATAAACAGTTTAGGAGTGATTCAAGTCACAGATAAAGATGCAGAATTTAAGTGCTAGCAGGGTAGAAATCTGAGATAGATGTTTTAATCTGTGAATTGAATTACATCTGCTGTGTTACAAGTCATCAATGAACTCCATTGAGTACCTTAATCAGAAGAGACACTTCCAGAAGCTAAGAGCCCAAATTTGCTTTTATCCTGCTTTTTTCCTGGCCCTTGTCCTACTGTCAAAGGCAAGGAAACAATTTCCTAAATGGATAATACAAAAACCCCAAGAACTAGGCTAAGCCATTAACATATTATGCTATCACCATAGTGGATGGTAGTTGTTTGGAAATCTGTAAATGCAGTTCACTGATCTACCAAGCAGCAGAAGGGTTTAAAATATTCATTTTCTGGTCATCAGGCTATAGTTTTTTACACTTGTTTTACCACCCAGTAGTACCCAGTGGCAGCCTTTTTGTAAATAAATCTTTTAATAATTTGTACATTCTTTCATTAAATCTTTCTCAGATAAAGTGTGATTGTATTAAATGCTAATACCTTTTGCATAGATAACTTCAGCATATTTTTACTCTCTAGCTAAAGGAGATAATCTAAGAAACAGCCACTTTGGTAAATTGGTTGAATTAATTTTATAAAAATGTAAAATATTTATTTTCACATTCCTTTTCCAAGAGAGCTTCTAAATAGTCTAGTAGCTTGTATCCTTCTTTTTCAGTCATCTCTTAAACTGTGATTAATTCAATTATTTATCTCAAAAAGTTTAATTTGCATTCAGAAACCTTTTAACAGTCTAATTCAGTACATTGTGAATAATAATATATGCAATAACAATACAACATTTTCTAGTCA
>JAVSBS010007233.1:106699-122787 GCA_033124195.1 Coracias cyanogaster | reverse complement strand
GAAGGAGCAATTATCATTACAATAAAGATAGGAAAAAACCCCCTGTCCTCAATCAGTTATATAACTAATCTGGCTCAGAAGAAAAATTCCAGGTAATATATGAATAGCAAGGTGACAGAAGGTACCTCCTCTAACAAGCAATGACAGATGTTACAGTTACATTTCCAAACTAATCCTGAATTGCTTCCAGCATGAAGATGCTGATCTGAAATTACACCATGATCACACTTTTTTAAAGCAATTTTACACAATTTAGCCATCTGGAGTTTTAGCACAGTTAGTCACAGCCAGCGGGAGCTCTCGTGGGGTTTGTTCTATGACCCAACGAGGACTTCAAGAAGAGCTTCCACTGCAGCTTGCAACAGTCCAGCTTTTTAGGGCCTGCAGCCTCCTCAACACTCACACTCAGTTGAGTTATACAGCACCAGTGTCAGCTAAAATCCCTACATGGGATCCTTGCAATCATCTTCTGCATTTCAGCATCTCACCTCCTGCCCTGTTAACAAGGAACTACTCCAGAGTCTCAGGAGACCCTCTCTCACTTGGGAGGACAAGAGAAGACCTGCAGGTCTTCCCTGGTGACATCCACCATTCAGTTCAGCCTTCTAGAAATCTACACTACACACCTTAATGCCATCAACTTGGGCATAGAAGCTTCAAGCATCATCCACCACAGCTAGCTGGTCAAACCATGGCGCTTTTTTTCTCCTCAAATACTTTCTGCATAAATCCTGTTCTGCCCCATCACCGCAGCAAGGACCATACAACGAAGCAAGATTTTGCTGCTCAGCGTTAGCTTTGTAACTCCAGCCGTAGGCTTCCAACAACCTCCCCAACTCCTACATTGCTTTATGACCTAGTACACAAAGATGGGAAATGATATTTTCATTTATCAGACCAGCAACACTTACCTTTCAAGCAACACACTCCTTCCTCTAGAGCTAACTTCCTGCTTTTGTTCAATTGCTGCATTGCTGCTCCTGCTTTTATTTCCTCCTCTGCCACCCACACCAGGTGCATCCAATGCAGCAAGTCCCACCTGCAAGCTTTTCACACAGATTAGGTGGGGGGGGCATCCTTTAAAAAGTCCTTTAATGTGATTTCTTTAAGATCCTTGAGTACCCTGAATCAAAAAAAGAGTCTGTTTTGATAATGATAGTCCAAGCACAAAAAGCAGTTGGATTTAGCAGGATTATTTGTTGACATTTAATATTAAATAAACTTCGTTTTTAAATAATTACCTGCTTTTGCTTTATAACATGGAAACACCTCTAATATTTTTTCAAAACCCCTAATAGTAATGCAAACCTAATCTTAGACCAGGGAAATACAAATATTTATATTTTTAAAAGTAACTATTATTTCAAAATAAACATCTGACACTTGCACAAGTGATTTTTTTTTTCCTTCTCTGTTCATTTGAGAAAAGATCTTTTGGTGCATATATTAAGATCATGATCTTTTTAACCTGTGCTGCATTTTTTTCAAGTAATGGTACTTACGGTCTGTTCTGTGTTCCCATACATTGCTTCTATGAGAATCTGGGCTTCCTATGGCTTTTCAAAGGACAGACAACTTGAGTGTATGCTTAAATCTTCCTAGAAAATGTCTCAAAATAAGAACAAAAGGCTGCAATTTTATTTTTTTTAAAACATGTTCCGAATTATGTATTGCTACTTAGTGTGGTGCACCGAGCAGTTGTGAACTGTTTGCATTTAGCAGGTATTTTCAGAGAGAGAGATAGAATGGTTCCATGGGAGTGAGATAGAACGTGCTGATTTTAGTAAGGGATGGAACATGAAAGAAGAAGGTCTTGACCCTGCCTAGCCCGTAGATATTTTGCTGTTCATTTTAAAGACTGCAGGAACACAGGGATATGTTTTTAAATTAAACTTCAAAAAAATACAGAAAAATACCAGTGGGTACTTAAAAAAGAATTTCAAGATTCCTTTTGATTTTTTTCCCTGCAAAGGGAAATTAATTTTCAATATTTCAATATTTCCGCAGTATTTCAGTGCTATCTGTAGTAAGCGAATGCTTGTCCCATTCGCTGTGTACCTTATTATTAGGTTTAGCAATCACCCAGAATCCCAGCATGGTGGGGTTGGAAGGGACCTCTGGAGATCATCTCGTCCAACCCTCCTGCCAGAGCAGGGTCACCCAGAGCAGGGTGCCCAGGATGGTGTCCAGGCCGGTTTGGAATCTCTCCAGAGAAGGAGACTCCACAACCCCTCCGAGCAGCCTGTTCCAGGGCTCCGTCACTCACAGAGCAAAGAAGTTTTTCCTGACGTTGAGCTCAGTATTATATATTGTAGTTGTCCCATCAGTGGCAGCAAAGTGTGGGCACACAGATGACAAATAATAAATAAGACTTGGAAAATGTACGGGTATTTTAAAAAAATTTATTTCATTTTTAATGAAACAACTGAGTTCTGCTCCAATTTATAGTCAGTGAAATAATCCTATAAAATGATTTTTCTAGGATGTTACAAGGCACATAAATTACCAAATATAAACATAGAAAAGTAGCCAAAATAATGAACTAAGCCCCCATAGGCCTTTAGCTATTTTAGAGGTGTGTGAATGATTTACAAGAACGTGAATCACTCTACTGACAGAGTAAGGAATATCTCACGTTTGGCATGACCAATAAAATCAGAAATTAGGGGAAGGCAAAGCTCGGATTCAAGAACAGTGTCTTGTTTTGTGCCTCAGGAGGAAGGAGCATTTTGTGAAGCTCCTCCTCGGGTCAAAGGGCTGTGCCTCGCATTGCTCTGCTCCTGGCTTGCGGTGCGTCGCCCTGCTCTTACCCCGCTATTGTCTGACGGAGAAACGGGCAACCTCTCCACTTCCCCACGTTTCTATATCGGGCAGCTTTGTAAAAAACAGGAAGGATCCACATATAGATCTAGCACTGCGCATTGTCTTTAGCTTTAAAGAGTAGAAGGGGGGGGGGCTTTTTTTTTTTTAAGTAATCGCTTTGGGAAGTCGTTTGGCATGCAATAAGTCTTTATTTTCTACTGGTTAAGAAAAATCTTGCAACCCATAAAAATAGTCACTTTTAATTTCATTTCAAGAGGCGTTACCAAATAATTTCCACAGATACTCATTTTCCACCTGCATATATATTTTTCAACTAGCCTAACAGTCAAGGATTCAATGTAGTAAGATTTTGATACAAATATATTGTATTGTGTATTTTCTCCCATTAACAGGATCCACTCCTTTATGCAACTCTAAGTATACATTCACATATTAAAGAGTAATAATTTGGCTAAAAATATATGTCTATTTCTTATCTGATTGTAGTAATTAGCCTATCAAGGGTAATTTGCTAGAAAAGATACAGTACTAGAAATAAATAGTTCTACAATTCCAAGATCTTCAAAATGGGTTGCCATTTCCAGTCTGACTTTAATTTTCCAAAGTCCTTTTAAAGCAGAAACTAAATTTACTACACTTGAGAAAAGAATTTGGACCTAAATACATAGAGTCCCAATCACATGAGAAGCTTATTTCACTTAATCTCCTTCTTGGTTTTGTAATGGGCAGAAACAACCAGGTAATTGTCTGGATTCATGTCCCTGAGGGTTGGAGACTTGCTCTGGATTGGAGAAGTTTTCCCATCCACGCGGGAGATCTGCAACATTCGGCACGGGTCATGCTTCAGTAAGTAACCTGCAAAAGTCTCCCATCCTCCTCCAACACGAACCATCACATGTTTGTTGTGCAGCATCTGAAATTACACATACAGGAAAAAAAAACAAACAACAAGAAGCAAGACTCTTGAGAAGGAACCATTCACTGGGAAATCACATTTTTTTTTCTACTGGAAAAGGCTGTGCTTACTTTAATGAAAAGTCACAGAAGTCTTAGTAGTCTGCTTTACAATAAAAGGAAAGGAAATGAAGTAGTAAAACATTTTTTATTTTAATTTAATAAGTAAATTAAAACAATGAGAAAATGAGATAGTATTAAAAACTAAATATTTTCTTATATTATGTAAAGAATGCCACATGTTTCTCTAGTTCCATAGCACTGAGGGATCCCGCTCTTCATGTGTTCAGTATAAACATGTTAGAGAACATGAATGTTTTTCAGGTTATTTTTTCGAAAGTGTTAGTAAAGACACCATTTTATATGTCTTGAGCCTGGCTTTTATTGATAGGATAGGGATCTATATAAAAGGAGTAAAAAAAGTATCCCCCTAATGAGAGATATCAGAAAAAATGTATCTGGAACTGTTCGGAGATACCTGAATTTATGCTGAGCTGTGAAAGAAAAGACCAGAAAGCACTGGGGCTTGATCTACAAAGGAATTTCAGGTTGAGGGGGGTATCTAACTGCCAAATTAGGTACCTATCTCTAATGCATATCCTCCAGATCCACGCTCATTCTCTGCCTAAACTCAGGTACAAGTTTTCCCCGAGTACTGGTGTAACTTCTCCCCTGTGCACACCTGTGAGTTCCGTTGGCAATTTCACTCATTTCTCACCTCCGGTTCTCCACGCAGAGCAGTCAGATAAATACTAGTGAGGTGTCATAAAGCAGCATATTCTTCAGAAGCCACATGATAAATCACACATTGAAAAATGCTCTGATGAGTACATGTCATGAAATGCATAATGTCCTTTAACCAAACCACAGCACCAGAAATGAATGATTTTCCCTACAAAAGGCCTGCTAGAAGATGTTTAGTGTAGTCTGGGCAATGACATTTGGATTTATGGCTGTGATGGGCTCTTCTACATGTCCAAAACCCCCTCGAGGGCTCTCAGTATTTGTAGCTGAGATTTCTGTGGCACGTGAGCCTTTTGTAACACAGCGCAATTCAGATTAAACACAGCACAGACAACAAAACATGAAAAATTCTTAATCAAACAACCACAGGTAACAAAAGGTGAAAATATAACTCTTAATAAAAAACCCCAACTGAAAACACCCCACCTTAGCCCAAAAGTATGTTATTTGATTTCTGTTACATGAGGGGACAGATTCATCTGGAGCGAAGGAAGCATGGAAAACTGTACAACTTTCTGAAGCTGGAAAACCAGGGTAAGTTTATAAGGAACCGGACTCTCCATTTGAATAAGCAGCTACAGATAAAGTCTTGTTTGAAAGTTTTCATTTAAAACCTTTTAATGCAAGGAAATCCTTCTTCCTGTTGGGTTTTTTTTTATGTGAAACATGGGAAGTCAATTTACAGATACTGAAAAATAAAGTTACTTCCGATCCATCCCAATGACAGCACACCCAAGTATTCTTCGTTTAATTAACATCTGTCAGCTACTGAGACTGTCTGGGCCGTTGCTCTGGGTTGTAGAGGCACTGGCCTCTGAAATAGCTACACACAAGTGAGGTTTCTCTCTAGATTTACAAGGGTGTGAAAGCAGAATCACACTCACATCCTCCCCAATCACACTTTTTCGCCTCAAGCTTTGTATTTCAGTTTCAAGACTTCATTTTGAACCGACAATGGCACTATCAGCCTTCAGCGGTATGAGATTTGAACCCTGCCTTTAGTCTGGACAATATATCATGAAAGAAGCTAATGGGTTTTACATCAAGCTTGAAAATTGCAGTTCAAATGGTGACACAGCCTTGAGACAACAGAGTCTACAGAATTTTATTTCGCAACTTTCTTCTCTTCAAAGGCCTAAAAAAAGCATTTGAGAAATGCCCCCAAAACTTTTTTTACATTAGACCATTTCAAGCCCAACTGAGGTCCACCACAACATGCTGCTGTGGGAAGGAGTTAACTTGCTGAATTTCAGCTTCCACTTACTGTCACAGGGGGTTTCACGTTCCAAAGGCAGTTAGTTTCTGGACTTTTGTTTAAGAGTTAGGAATGGAAAGTTAGTAAAAAGTATATTTGGTTCAATTTCCCTTTGGGACTACCGTGCAGACAAATAAAACCTACTGCTGGTATGTTATTTCCTGTAGCTCGGGTTAAATGTACATCTTCTGTCTTTCCCCTCTTTTTTCTTCTTCTTTGTGCTATTATACTATTATAAAATTCATTGAATGCTTGCTTTCTACAGAGACTGGGTTTTCCTACATCCTAAATATAGTAATTCTTCGTGCTGTGCTGTGCCACAGAAGCACCATTTTACTCCTACAGCCATATTTTGATGTTAGTAACACCAGGACAAATCCAGAATAATTCTGCTAGCTTCACAATTGCTCTGGGTTCGCAGAAATACAAAGGATTTCTCACCAAGAAAGAAAAAAAGAGAAGAAAATAACTTGTTCTACTTTCTAACTGCAAAAGCAGTTTCCTCTCCAACATACTTCGGCCGAAGATGAAACTTTTGAGATTTTATGATCCACCCAAGTCAGCTTTTCCATTGCATGAGGTCTCTGAGAAAGAAAAGGATGGATTCTACAGTAATAAAGTTTGTTAGTCAGTGATCAATGGAAATAAATTCATGACATACATGTATTTTCACGCTGTTATCTACCCGACTGAACCTGAGAAAACTCTTCCTGTAAAATAAAATCCAGCATATGTTTACGATGGCCGTAAATCTTCATTACTTCGGTTGTGTCTGAAGCACGGCTGTCACTAAACCTGTTTTCTCTAGAATCTGCGCTTAAGTTGAATCTATGCTGAAACAAACTTGAAAGGCCGGATGACCAGACAATAGCATCGTGGAGGGAGAAATGATAGTTCGGTTTGGAATGTATTGAGGCTGCATTGAGAGATACCATGAAAAACAGTCAATAAAAAATAGGTGTCATTGCATAGGACTTTGGCATCAAGGTTCTGGTTTTCACATAAGTGAGTTTAGAGAGCTGCATGGCTTATTAAAGAGGTGTTAGGCTGCATATAAAGATATTAAGCTCATGTAAATGAGCATAGCTTTACTGAGTGAAAAAAATCTCTTTTGTTTTACAGGACCTGAAAATCTGGTGCAATAGTATTACTCTTCAGATTATAATTTTCCTAAAGAATATTTCAGGGAGGGGAGGAGAATTAGACACTACAGATCTGATCCAAGTACTGCAAAAAGCCAATGGAAAGAATCCTAATATCTTGAAGGGAACTTGGGCTGGGCTCTGGAAGCCAAACGCAGAAACCTAAAGCTAACCTGGAGTTAGCTGGCGTGATTTTAGGCCAACTTCAGAAACAATGTAGGCTACATACGGAGAGAATATTGACAATAAAATCCAAAGGTGTTTGGCAAAATACGCAGCGCATCACACCAGCGGCTGTGCAAAGAAAATCCTGCACTCCAGAAGTGAAATGTTAATGAGATTGGGGAAAAGAAGAACTGAATAAGTTTCAATTAACTTTTATTGCATGTGAGCCACTTAGACTCATTGTCATCAGTAGAAGACAATGACTTATTTCTCACATATTGTAGCATGAAATGGGCTTGCAGATCAGTGTATTTTCATGCTGACCTCAAAGACATCAGGGGCCAACACTAAGGAAATCCCAGTGTTAAGACTTACCCACATCACCATGTCAGACCTCTACCCCCCCACACACAGAGTACGCAGAAAGGGCACCTCTACTTTAGTATTTTGCTGATGCTGGGGTTTCATCCAACTAACCATTCTTAGTGAAAAAAAAAACAAAAAAAGGTGACAGCAGGGTACAAATCTCAGACCAGGAGTGAGACCCAGATCTGGGCTTCATTCTGTTATTGAGTAATGACAAATCAACAGGACATAGCTCATGTGGACATTTTCATGGTGTAGGACATCTCTTCCATATAAAAGACTGTGGTCTCTCTTAGCGCCTTCCTAAATGTCTCCTGAAGCACTGATGTTTTAGGAGAGAACTTGCAGCCCTGTGGCTGTGGCTGACAGAAGGTGAAGTCTTCTTGGAATTTAGTGTGCATATCTATATGATACAGAAAAAAAGTATTATTTGGAGACTTGAGACACTATTGCTACTTAATAGTGATGTTTAGCAACCTCATATTTCTGTAATCGTGTTATCATATTGACAGTTTCCTCCTTTCCAGTACACGTCTGTGTAGTGAAGGCAGCAGCAGGCATTTACACCAAGTCTTCCAAATACATTCAAATGGGGAAGTAAACTTTCAGAAATCTGTAGGAAGCTGTTGGTATATGGAGTTTTTCTATTTCCCAGAGAATTCAGTGACCTGAAAACACCATCAAGAATGCATAATAGTCTCCTAATGAGTTGCTGCAAGTCACGTAATTACAGACATTAAAAATATCTTGTTGGCAGAGATTATGGAACTTCATCTCGGGAGCTCATTGTAAAATTCAAAATCCTGGAGTACCATCAGATTTAAACACCAGTCAGGTTAGAGTTAGATACATTCCTCATTTAAAATGTTTAGTGTCACTGTAGCGTACATGTTCTAAGAGGCATTACTGCTGCTACATACATAGACTTCATAATTAAGGACACAAGGGATCTTGGAGCAATTCCCAAGAGAATATGGAAAAAAAACAGCTTCCAGCCAGAAAGCTAGAAAGCATCCCTCCACCTATGCTTTTTCCTGGCTTTTATTCTCCTTTTGTCATTTAACTTGTTGTCTTCTTAGAAAAAAAGTTTGAGTCTGGTGAAACACAAAGCTTATGTTTTAAAGCTAGAGTTTTAAGAACTCACTCATGTGCCTAAGTGCACATCTAAGGAATTCAAACTAAACCTCAACTCTGCAAATCTGAAACAGTGCAAATCATGTAGCCAATTCCAGAAATTAATTATTCATCCACACTGAAGTAATCTACTTACAGTATATTAATGTGTATTTTGGCAGGCAACAGTCTATTAGACTCTTCCAACCTGAATTATCCTATGATCTGATTGTATTAAGAAAATAAAACCAAAAATCTTTCCCCACCTGAAAACTAGGAAAAACACACTCCTCATTTTCTCTTGTCATCCCTCATTAAGTACCATTTTGTGTAGCCCTCCTCTTAATACAGGACTACACAAAACTGTTTTGGATTATGTCTATGAGTTTTAAAAGTCCCGAATTATGCAACTTGCACCGCTCTGGTTATTACATATGGATTTATTTAGGGACCTCCACTGAGTTTCTAAACTCAGTGTCGTTGTAAAACCCCAATAAAGGAGCCTGCACTTCCCCTCTCTGCAGACACCGGGATAATGACATGAAAAATAGACAGCCCGCTGGATTAACATCTCTCTCTCATTTCCAAGGATTTGTACATAGTAAATCACACGAAATGAATCTCACTTAGCTGAAAAAAGCATTATAAAAAAGCTCAGTTGAAAAAAACACATCAAGAGAGCATGCTAATTGCTTGTCACAATATTTCTAGCTGTGCTAGAGTTGGGTTTCATAATTAACACACTTTCTGAATTATAAACAATTTTATTTTAACATTATACCTTGGGCTGTACAGAAACACATTAACAGGTATCCATTCAGTTTATTGAAATGATCTCTTACACTACGTTGTACAAACAAAGAATGGGATGGAATGATACTTCATAAATTTATAAGTTTCACTGGTTCAGGCCTGTATGCCTGGGACAAACCAAATGCAAACATTCCTGATTTTATGGTAAATATTAATGGTGGAAAATAAACCAGAATGGAGGCATTCATCAGAATCCTTAAATCTCCATTTTGGGGCAGACTAACCTTTATTGCTTTGTGTCAAGTGATATTTCTCACTGAACAAGGAGTTCAGTTTTCACGTAGAACCTCATAAAATTCCCAGCCGCTTCAGCAACAGGACCACGCTTATATTCTGTGTGTCTACTGCCTGACAGACGGGGTGGGGGGGACTGAAAGAAGCATTGACTTAAATAGGTGATACAGAAAATTGTATCAGTGTAGTTCCAGATTCTTCAGCGGCTGCTGACGCGCTGAAGCCTGGCAGGTTTTCCAGGTGAGGCAGTCACAGACTCACGCCCGTAGAGCCTTCCAAGCACGGACAGACCAGGACCCACAGTAAACAGATGCCCGAAGCCTCCTGAAATTCATTGAGTCATTTCTTGCAGTTTGTTTCAAAACAACAAGCAGACTTTGTGTATGCAAACACAAAAGGCATCTAAACAGCAACTTGCACATGTAAATAGCCAGAAGGCAATTTCAACATGAGGAGTATAAACAGAAAATGGCGGGTGTAAGTATCTGCTTTTCTCCCTTTCAAAATTTGGCGATCGCTTCCCTCAGTCAAACAAAATTCATCAAAGACAACTGCAGACCTGTCTCTCTGCAGACAGGACTTTGATTTAGGAGGTCAGCCCCAGTAAAGACAGAGGCTTTAAGCTTATCCTGATCTCTTTTTGAAGTTAAAATCTAGTAAGTGAGTCTTTCTGCAAAACTGAGCTGACTGCTAACTTTCATACACCCTTCTCGGCAAGGACTGTTATTACATGTAGAGTAATATGTAGAGTAGTCAATCCTCCTCCAAAATTACTAGGACTTTGTATCTGTTTGATTGTCATTAAAAAAAGAAAAGAAAAAAGCCAACATTAAATGAGTTCCAATAAGGAAACAAAGTTTAACAGCAATGAGACTGATGCTCCCCCTCTGATTAAGGGATATATTTGTTGGTTTTGGTTGGTTATTTTTTTTTTTTTAAGAAAGGATGAAACTGGGTATAAATTAAAAATCTGGCACAGAATGTAGTGAATCTGGATAAACAGTATATGGAGATCCTTTTACTCCTACTTTGCTTATTCAAATCTGACCTGAAACATGTAATTCTTTGTGGGCTTTGTAAAACAGTTGGTGGTCTCAAAGCAGAGAGCCATTGCCCAGTCGTAAATCATTTCTACTTGTCGATGATCTTAGCGAAAAGATCAGAGACTGGGCTAGCCTGAACGAAGATTTATGTTCTTACTCCAGCTTAGGCCTTTGCCAGTCTGCCTGAGGAAGTTTTGGAAGCCAAAGTCGTACCTGAATTTTGTTCTTCAATGCCATGTAGTAAAGGTAGCATTAGAGGTGTTAAATTGTTTCACTGTATTATTTATGTATCCTCCCGTGCTCCCAGGGTTTTCTTCGATAATAGAAGTTGACTTCTTAAGACTGTTTTGCATCAACATAAAAACACCGATCTTTAAGTGACAAAGGTGTTTGAAACACGATGGAGCATTTTTACTTTGCCACAAAACCAGAAGGCTCACTAACAACAGCTACAGCATAACGCTTGCGAACCTCAAAATATTTAAACATGGATATTAAAATGACCCACATGAGGTACGCAAGTTAACTCCTGGTCTCCCTGCAGATTAACTAACACGTGCACCAAAAGGTCTCAGAGGACACATAATGAAATCTAATAAAACTGAATGAGACCGGTTAAACATCATTTTCATTAAGTGACTGATCCAGTTCCTACTGAAGGCAATGGGAATTTGTCCAATTCTTCAAAATGTATTTTGGGTTATGTTTTTCTGAAATATGAACCTGACCCTTTTGCTAAATCACGTATGCTTTCTTCTTTTCTGAAAAAGCCCCGAGGATAAGGGCTTTAAAACCATACCCATCATGTCCTTTGTTAATTAAATTCACTCCTTACAAAGCAGCCCTCTCATTCTCCTTTACGTCTCACAGATATTTCCAGGAAAAGATGCATAACAACATCATCTTCTTTATTTTACTTCACTAAATCACAGTACAGGGACGTCTCTTCTTTTAGAATATGAAGTGAATTGCTTTCACCCAACTCATCCTTACTTAAATGATCAGTCAGTCATTTTGCTTGCATAGTGATTTCTCCTTTTTCTAGACTGACATTACTCTCCCTTCACCCACTGTCCCTTCGGCAGCTGCTTCCACTTGCAAAAACACTCCTGTCCGTGCAAAAGGAGGGTGAGTAAAGCTGACCTGAAATGAGAACACCCTGGCCTCCTGGGACTCAGTTTCTTTGCAAATCATCTTTATTCCATTTGCAAGTTCCTGCTAGAGGATCTTTGGGCCGCATTTGAGATTTCCACCTCACAGCATTTCCATTTATTTTTTTCAATATTTGCCGAAGTTGTTAAACTACCTTATCAGTCAAAACTCTTTCTTTATAGTGCTTATGAGACACTGTTATAAAGTGTCACATTTTCAGCACAGGGCTGATGATGCAACTGGGAACTGAAGACATCTCTATCCTGCTGAAGACAGAGAGGCACAAAAATAAGTGTCTAGTGATTCAGCTGAAATCAGACTGCTGTAGCTCAAAAACAAAGGCTTCGTATATCCACGTACTTTGTCAGTATGACCTATATTACCTGGTCAGCTGCTGAAGAAAGTTAAAACGCTGTAATGCTGCTAAAGTGACATGTAATTCATACATGAATGTAAATTCTCCTAGCAGGAAGGCAAGTAGAACTTGGTATAACCCTTCAAAAACCTAAGGACAGTGCTTGCAAGGATCTCTGGTCTCTGCCTCTCACCCTTACACAGAGCTAAATCCTGCTCCTCTGTTCTTGTGTATGCAGGAGGCAAACACAAGCACCACAACAATATGAAATGAAAACAAAAATTCATTTAGATTTAGTCACAACTCAGCAAAGTTAGCATGTAATTGGGTTAGAAACCCAATGCCAAGGGGAAAGAGTTTAATACATTGCTCCTAGCGCTCTTCCCTAGTTGACGTACATGCGGAAAAGTTGCGATGGCTTCTTAGTGACATCCTGGTTTATACGAAGCAGCTGCTTGAAGTGGGCAGGTTATAAAGGTCTGAAAGAAGCCAGGAAGCATATATTTGAGCATGAAGACAGAGAGTGCCTAAGAAAACAGAATGAATAGGATGATAGAGGCCTAAAGCCTCACACAATCCAGGGGAAGTAACAGAGGACATCTAACAGTAAGCAAGAATCAAGCAGCACATTGAAACCCTGAATCGATATGAGACATGGAACATTAAAGGATAGAGAGGGAGATCTCAGAGCAACTAACAGCAATTACCAAAACTATTGAAAGATAATTTAAAGACCCAAAGGACAAACTGGAAGGGTGACTGACAACGCTGTCCCATAAATGAGGTGATCCAGCATAGAGGTGATTTTTAGGTGACACCCAGTCATCTGAAGAGACAGTAGAGATTGACATTCTGAAGCAATGTTGAGCAGGATCGCACATGATACCTGACATTGGGACCTGAAGCACATATAAAGGTGTATATGGAAGGTGGTGTCAGGGGAACTGAGAATTTTGTAGGAATGGGATAGGAAAGAAGAAAAGTTCACTTGCACAGTGAAATGAAAGGTCTTATTAAGCCTGAGGCACTGAGAAATAATCAGTTGATTAGTGTAGAGGTCCTAGCTTGAGAAGTAGCATTTCCACAATCATTGTACCACTGAAGATACTTAGAAACCGAGAAACACCATCTTGCCTTTTGCAAAAGAAATAATCAAGCAAAGAATCTGGGTTTTTTTCCCCTTTCACACTGCACAAATGCAACCTCCTCCCTCTATTTGTTCTTGGCAAAAGATGAAGTGAATATGTTTGGTATAATGGCATAAAACACTAATACACGTGGATGGAAACTAAGGAAGAAGATTGCCCGTTCCACTGATTCAGCTCTGGATTGAATAGATATGCAAGAAGCCAACCTTGTTTGGAAAGCTCTAGATGGTACAGAACATGAGTTTAGCCACTTTTCGCATACTTGAAGAAGTCAGGAATTGGCTTAGAGGCCGAAACCACAGCCATGGAAATCCTGCATGGCAGAGACGCCTTAAGGTCCACAGCCTATTGACCTCTGGAGGTTACAGAAAAGGTAAAGTTGTATGAAACATTTTTACAAATGGAAAGCACTGGGCAAGGTCAAATTGAAATATTGTCTGTAGCACTAATTATAGAATCACCGAATCATTAAGGTTGGAAAAGACCTCTAAGATCAAGTCCAACCATCAACCCAACACTACCATGACCACTAGACCATATCCTGAAGCGCTACTTCCTTAATGTTCCATAAACAATAATAACACTCCTTAATGTTGCACTTGAGGAAACTAAAGTCTTTATCTCTGTTTTCAGAATACATCAGACTCACGGAGATAATTAACTCAAAGTATTCTTGCTTAACTAACTGAGATCAAGATACATCTTTGGATGTGTACTGCTATGAACAACATGAGAGGTGGGACATTTGGGATTCTCACTCTTGATTAAACTTTCCTTCAAACCTCACTTTTCATTGCCGTCTGACACAATCTTGTAGAATTTGAGAATAGTACACATTTGGTGTCTTATTAACACTAGACCTTGGTCACTGTCTGAAAAAAGCATCCTGCGTAGGCGAGTACTTTGTGTGCGAGAAATGACTCAAATGCAGACAGAAGTAAACACCCTTGTTGATTCATTAAGAGACAAGTGAATTTATGACAAGTGGAGGCTTTTATTTCTTGGACAAGGAGGAATGTTGTCAAGGAAAATTAAATAGATGGGGTAGTCATGTTCAGAATGGCATTTGTAGGTAAAGGGACTGTGCATTTCCAAGCACCCTGGGTGAGACCTTGCACCTTGTCAGCTATGAGGGCAACAAGGGTGACACTTTCTTGCTGCTTCCCCTACAGATATTTATGTGGGGGCCAGCCACAAAGCAGAGCTATTCCCCATCAACTGAAATGTGAGATATTTAACAGAAATCTAGTTGCTTCTAGCTGCGGCACTGACTCAAAAGAAATATTTTATGCAATGCTCAGCATAAGAGATGATATGGCAAACAGATTAAATACAGAAAAATAAATCAGGCAAAGTTGATGAGGTTAAGTGAAAGGGAAAGAGTAAAGTGGCCAATTCTGTCTCTGGCTGGAGACACAGAAAACCAGGTGTACTAAGATCAAATGATGGGGGGGATATGGTCTTTGAGAAAAAGGAAAAAAAACACATTTCAAAAACAAGCTTGAGGCTGCCAAAATAAATCTACGAATGATTGCTTAAAAAGAAAAAAAAAAAAAAAAAAAGGCCTTGCCTTTTCTTCTTGCCTTGAATGAAAAAAATTTCTTAACATAGTTAATGTTTCTGTTACAATTTTGAGCCTTGGAAAGTCTCTCCTAAAAACAAATAGCTACAGGGGCAATTCTGCCTTGTTTTCTAAAGTTAAGCCAGTTTTTACCCCTCAAGGAATACCCCTGAAATCATGTATTGGAGCAGTGAGATACTACATCGAATGAGTTAGAGAGGCAAAAATCTAATGAGAAATAAAAATACAAGTTCTGCTTATAAACAGCGCACAAATTTAAAACAGAAATCTCTCTAAGTACAAAAGACTATCAAGATTGTCCAAATTTTCATTCCTTTAAGGATATTAAGTCCTTGACAGAGTGTATTTGTGCACAGAGTGATCACCCATTTAGATTTTGCCACCGAATTTGCGAATCTAGGATTTTGCCATGCAAACACGTGTGGGTTGGATGTGAACACGCTCGTGTTACAGCACTGCAGAAGTACATGAAAGTCGTCTTCTGAACCCTGAAGTGCCATCTGTTTTCTAGCTATTTCCTCAAGACTCATTCTGTCTCTCCTAATTTCCTGAATAACAGCCTCAAAAGAGTCAAATAAAATATTTCATACAACCAAGCAGAAAAAAACCCCACCTCCATCTACAGAATTCCTGTCGGTGTCTGCCTGTGGAAGTGATGTGCATGTGATAAGTGACACAGACACGTTACAAGTCTAGCGCAGATTGATTTCACTTATCACCTGCATCCAGCTGCAGCAAACTACGTTTCCCTCTCTGAATTTTTAACACTCCAAATTGCTTCAATCAGCCGCTTGCAAGCGTATGCAAGATTAATGCAGAAGTTAGAGTTAAAATGTTTCATGTGCTTGCTTCATCATGCATCCGTATCCTCAGGGATACCCGTACAGCAGACCCAGCGGTAACTTCCCCGCAGTTGTGATCTTGGTCACAAAAGTGACTGCAGGCCATTTTCCCCAAACCACTGTTTTTCTCAGCGCACAAGACAGGCTTTGACCTCTACAGACAGTTAACTTCAATGCTTTCAGAAGCAGTGTTGCAGCAAGAGCTTACCCTAAGTACAGAAAAGCAACCAAGGCCAAGGCAGTTTCTCACAAGCAAAGCGGAAAAAGAAGGGAAATTTCATTATTAGAAGTCATTCATTCCCCTTAAAGCATATGACAATCAGGTGTTGGGGAGATTGGAAAGTCCTTGAGCAACAA
>JAVSBS010007233.1:85581-106689 GCA_033124195.1 Coracias cyanogaster | reverse complement strand
AGTAAAGTAGCTTAATATATTTTTACAGAAATAAAACTTTCAGTAGCTGTAATTGTATTTTTTCCTGTCACGCAGAGATACGGATATAAAGCATTCAGGAACACAAATTGCTCAGAGCCAAAGGTGAAATCTCTTACCTTGACCTGCTTTTCACATAGATTGGATTTACTAGCGGCTGTTTCAAACACTAGCATCTAAAGGCAGTTCACACTGCTCCCCATAATTCCAGTCCCCTCATTCCTTTCTTGCTTCCACGTCTGGATTTTCTTCCAGTTGAAGCCATGTTGTGTAGAAAAAGAATATGCTAATATACAATATGGTAAAAATAACAACTTAAAATTATGTTTAGGGTCTTTTGATTTTCCCAACATTCAAAATTAATTTCAGTTACGGCAACGTCCTCAAGCTGTCTGTTAATATTTCAGTTTAATGTGTTAAGTCCAAAGTCATAATACCCTGGAAGAAAAAACCCAAACCACAAACCAGGACATGAAAGTATAAGACCAACAGTTGGTGCTTGTAAACATTTTTCTTAGCTGACTTAGGGAGCTTCTACAGACCTCAGGTCCCAGCAGGTCAGCAAGACAGGATAGATAGGAACTGGATGTGTGGTTGGCCATCGTTACAGTTGGTCTGACTGACTTTCTCCATGACCTGGAGAAATTAATTCCATGAACACACACACACTCTTTTTTCTTTCGCTACCCTTCCGCTTACTTTGTCTAATCTGATCATCTGAAAACCTGAACAGAATCAGCTTTTAGCACGAATTTTTACATCTAACATGAAAGGCCTGAACTTCTTTAGGTCCTGCAGACTTCACTGCAGAATAAAACCAGAATGTAAAATGTTAATAGCTATAAAACAGAACTATCCCATTTTCTTACACCGCAAACCGGAGATTTGCAAAAATATTGCCACTCTGTCCTAATCTTAACAAGACATATAACAGAAGAATTTAGTGACAGTTCTCAAATTTCAGAATTTTTTACAGCTGGATCTGGTTGTAACCATTTTATTTTCATCCCTTTTTAGTGAAACAGCCACTTTGCATAGCTCTGCGTCCCATGCTACAAATATAACTTTACTTAAAATAGAAAGTGTTGTTGCCTCGAGTAGCAAAAAGCCACGCACGAGATGAAGTAACATTTAGGATAGTGTAATGTTTCCTGAGTTCACAAGACCAAAAAGCTAGCCAGCAATGGGAAGGTACGATAGCATCAGCTAACACTAAAATCATGACAAAGCATGGGATCATGCTCATCTTATTCATTAATGAGTCTCTCAAGGGCATCACTCTGCGTGTTTCTGAGAAATAAATAAAAACCAGCATGCCTGGAGTCATCAGATTACAATTCAATTGCTTCTCATGGCCTATGCAAAGACAAAACAAAATACAACACCAAAACCAACACAAAATTTAAAAAAGGCGGCCCAAGCCCACTGAACACATCAGGATTGCAGTTATAAAGAGAATCACAAGGAGGCAGACAAACACCACAATCCATTAAAGGCATGAGCAAAAGGAACAAAAAAGGATGTTCAGGACAAGTGAAGATCTCAAAAAGGATAGTCAGAACTTTTTCCACTTGCTTGTATAACGAAGCTAATGGAAACTAAAAATTTCCAGACACCTTAACAGATTACAAGCAACTGAATGCCATGTATTTTATGCTTGCAGATTTAACTTTGTGAAGAACTAAAAAAAAATTGACACTGTAGAGGTCTTCTGCACTGATCAGCATAACCAGTACCTTGACGTTAGATAATTTTCTGAAGTCTGTGAGCTCATTTGGTATTAGTACGTGCCTCATTTGGTTTGACATTATCAAGTAAGCGAAAGGAAAGACAATAACCTGAGGTGTTTTATCAACTGGAGAAAGGACGGGGCAACATATCAGTACCGGCTGGCCAGCGATTCCAATACAGCAGATTAAACATCAACATTAGAAAGTACAGCTTCCAATAACTGATGTAAACCAGTCGGAGGGTAGCTATGGTTGAAATTAAAAGCAGTTTTTCTGACTAACACATGCATTATCATGACTCCTCACTGAATGCTGGCAGATGAAATTGGTCTGTGCTTATAAGTATCAAGCCTCCCACATGTGCCTGAAGCCGCAGCAACTCTAATGCACAATTGCAATGAGCACTAGGCCTCTACGACACTCTGACGGCAGCTTTTTAAAAATAAATAAACCAACAAACGCACACAAAAGAACACCAACACGCTGCACTGCAATGGTTGTAGTTATGAGGTTTAATTACAGTGATAAATTTAAAACTAGGGACGCCCCAGCCATGTGACTACACCGGCCTGGGGAGATCATGTGCCAAAACCCGGCAATGATTCAAGAGGAGCTTTAATATGCTTACAATCCATTTATTCCTGCACCAAAGAACTAATGTTCTTTTAAAAAGCTTTTAAAAGCAGTACAATGTACTAGGCAGACATAAAGCCATTTGTCCTTGGTTGCTTAGCGATCCTAGAATGTAAATGAGATGTAAAGAAATCCATTGAGCCTTTATTCTGACTAATTCAAGAGGTTACGTGCTATTGTCTAGTCTTATCATTAAATATATTTAACAATACGGTCTGTTAAAAGGAAACTATTCCTTTGTACTATTCTCCATGAAAAAGCCTCATTAAAATGTGGTTACATTGAGGATATTCCTCACAAAACCCCTTCTAATAGCAACAGGAATTAGTAAACACCACTGAGGTACATTTGTGTTTAAAGATTGGTTACATTTTAATAATTTAATCCATCTATTTTTCCTCCCTCTTTCCTCTACAAGATTTTTTTTCCTTCACTTTCCACAACCCACAAGCTTTAGGGAAATGTGCTCTCTACGTTAAAGGTGAGAAAAAAATTAAAACCCACCAAAGAATGGAAGCGCAAAGGAACAAGCAGAGAAACAGAGATGCACAAGCCTTCTGCTTAGGTGTGTCCCATGGCAATCCAGTACTCCAAAATGGCAAGAAGGAGAAAACAGGGAACTCGTCTTACCCATCCCCTAGCTCTTTGGTATTCTGAGGCCAGAATATTCCTCAAATAGGTGCAATATAATTGTAGTACCAGTTCAGTAGGGACTAATGCTTAACATTTACTTCACAGTGAAAGACTGCCCGTGAACACTTGCTGTGGAGTAGCTGACATGCTAACTCACACCCTTACAAGTGACTTGGTTAAGGTGCCCAAAAATGTAAGTAGCATAATCTAGCTCTATAGAGATGTAAATTAATTCCCAAGATACTGCAACAGACCTTCTAGTGTGACACTCTTCCAAAAAGTTCTGGACTGTGGGATGAAGGCTTGGCCTCCAATTGCTTCCCCCCCATGGCGTAGTGTACCAGGAGCTGTTATCTCATCTCCTCCCACTCCTGCTTTCTCCGATAGGAATATTTCTAGCACTCCAGACTCCATCTTCTTCTTTTGATGGGCTGCAGGACAGCACCACATTGCATCAAGCACCCTATACCCTCAGTACTTATCGTAAGCAGTAAGGAACTCTGGGCTCCAAACCAGCACCACTCCTGCTTCGTGCAGGGTATGGCATGCATATAAAGAAGGGTACGTGGACAAAAGGACAAATAATGGACAGAATAATTAAGAAGAGAAGAAGACTTTTTCTTCCCCAGATTTATACAGTTCCACATCTAGAGCTCCATTCTACTAGGTGTCCTATTCCTCTTTTGAACAATGCCCTCCTAGATTCATAAACTCTGTAGCCAAAGCACAGTAAGATAAAAACATGAGCCGACCAACATTTAAGATTAAAGGTCATGATATACATACGTCTATATCTCCTCTATTATTTGTCAAGTACCTGATGGGCAGATAGTAGTCAACAATTACCTTTAACAATAATTATACTGAATATCAGTAAATCATACCCTCATTCTAACAGCTATTTCTGATTAATTTCAGTCCAGGTTTATACTGGCTTTTTTACTTCTACAGAATTGAAAAAAAAGCATCATTTATGTATTTTATTTCACACTTTTTCACAGTACCTCTCCATTTTAGCCCTGAATGCCAGCAAGCCTCTGCACTGTAACTGCCCTATGGCCTCACTCTAATGTCAGCTCCTGCCAAAAACCTGACCCTTATCTCTTCCAGCAACACAACCTTCTCACTGTTGCCAAATTGCAGCTCTTGTAAAAATCTTTTCAGATTACAATATGCCTTTACATATGTGGTACAGTCTAAACACAAACATTTTTTTGTTTTGTGTAAATTGGAATTAAACAACACAATAAGGGAATAAACATTACCTAAGAAACTAAGATCCCAAGCAGTAAGTAGACTGCCATCTCCATCCTGCCATTACTGCTTCCAGGGACCTAGCACGGGAAGTGACACAGCTACAGCTTTTATGGGAAAATTATCTCGGAGGAGGATCTTTTGCTTACTAGCACCTCTAACAGATATAAAGGGCTCACAATATAAGTAACAGTGAGCTGGCAATATTCAGCTAACATCCCTGCAACTATCACTGGCTGATTTCCTTCACTAGAGCCATCAGGATTCTCTAGGACATGTCAGAAAACCTGTGCAAAGCGCAAGTAGCTGAAGACACTGGTTGGCTGCCTATAGAGTGCTTCAGATGGTTTCTGTTTTGTGACTCCTAGTTATGCTGGAAACCTCAATCTGTCTGCTTTTAGACAAGATCTAATAGACAAAGAACAAGAAGTCTCAAGATTTGTTTTCCACAGTCTTATAAATGAACAGTTCAGGGCCACTCTGAAATTATGAAAACAGTCACAGATGTCCCAAAGTAAGATGCAGAGATTTGGAAAACTGCCTCCTACCTCCATCCTCGGTTTTTTAAATCAACAGAGCTACAGGCATAACCAAGAAAATGGCATTTGGAAAGTATCTAGAGACAGATTATTTATCAGATCTTGTTCAAGTTAAGACTAGAGATTATTCTGTTAAACGAACAGGCCTGAAATAAACTTATTTAACTCCAAGGGTTTCATTTAAATGTCTTGTAATTTACACTGGGGTAATGAGAGGAGAACAAGGGTAGCATAATTTCAACAATATTTATACTTAGCCTTAATTTCCTTTAAATAGTACAAAGCATCCTCTCAACATTTTCAGGATGATGTCAGTGTGAGTCTACAGGGTATGATGTTACAGCGTTGGAATGAAATTATGTCACTGCGAATCTATGAAAGCAACATTGTAAGTAATGAACCAAAGCTATACGAATGTGTTAAAAAATTGTGAAAACAATCCAAATGGAATAAACAACTTTGAATCAAATGAAGATATTACAGACCATAAATTACCTATCTGAGACTGCAATCATCAGTCTTGACTATAGATCAACATATGTATTTGGCTATAGAATCAAATCCAGTCGAGTGCAATTTGTAGTATATTACCTACATTAAAATCCACCACCACTCAAGTGACTGCAGCTTGCATGGAACTCTTTGGGCCAAGTTTGGTCAGAGTATAAATAATACGGGACATCACATACCGGGTACAACAACTGGAGAAGAGTGCAAATGGTTGGAGAATTTAAAGTAGCACGTCAAGTGGACAAAATTTACTCCTGATACCATGTGAAAACAGGAAATCCACATCTGGTCACTCTCCCAGCTTCTCAAACAGTCACCCAAATGCACATCAGAGGTGATTTAATTGCATTGATGAGAGTAAGCTGTAATATGACAACATGGCTACATGGTAATTCACTATTACCAGCATGTCTTGTTCCATCTTCTTCCGTTCTTTCTGGGATCAGATCAGCACTCGCAGTCATTGTGAATCAAATTTCTAGTGCAATGGAACCTAAAATAACTTTACTCTGAAATTACAGTGCCATAGAGAAACGAAGGATCTGTGTTTCAGCTTAAAAAATGTATGAATTCTACATACTGAAGTTGACTATTTCATTTCACTGCTTTGTCTCAGCCGTTATACCCATTTTTGGACCTCCTTACCAGCACCCCATATATAGTCTTACACCATTATTTCATCAATGCTGAGCATAACCGAACACACAAATTACAGTGATTTCAGTTCTCGGGAACACTAACAAATCTTTCTAATGTTTTAAACTGTGCACATATGAATCACCTAAGGGTTTGGGTTGTTTTTTTTTTCATCAGGCATTTCTTTTAAAACAGTTTAGCCTGCAGTGAAATTCAGCTGATATCATTATCTCATCTGGTTTGATGTGTAACGTTGATTTTTCAAATTGTTTTGACACAAGACAATACATTTTACATGGATGTGAAACTGTCAAGATTTACCAGTTTGGTAAACGTGGGTGATAAAACAGAAAATACTGATGTTTTTCTTCTCCCCAGCCCTACTTTGACAGCACATCTGATATTAACTTTGTGCCTAATCCTCACTTTTCCATGGGATGGATCCAGGAAAAAATCATGGTAATACTATCACTTTTGTTCTGCAGAATTCCAAGTTTATCATTGGAATGCGCTCTAGGACAGTTTACTGTACTGTATTTTCATAACACTCGTGAGTGGCTGACCAGGTGCCAAGCTCTGAAATCCACTGAAACGCTCTGAGTGCTACCAAAAAAAGGCATTTCCTTGGTGTGGAAGTTAAGATAAAGAAATGATGGGGTCAATAGGAGAAGAAATCAGACTTAAACAGTGCACAGATTTCTAATGTAGTGCTCCTTTTCTTTGTGATATTTAATAATTTTGGGACTCTGATAACTCTCTTGACACAGGAATGAATTATTTTATGTTAGTATTAGTAATTTAGTTTAGTTTTGATAGCTGCCAGCTGTAACTTGACGGCACTTAGATTTAGTCACATGGAAATCCCCTGTTGTATATATTCTAGTATGCTGGATCTCTTTACACTCATCAGTTTTATATCTTTCCGCAAATACCAGAAGAAAAATCTTTTTAGGTTCTGGCAATGATCTTGGAATAGGAAAATGTGCTAGTTGCCAAAAAGGCACTGATTACTGTAACAGAGTAGTCTGGAGTTTCTATCCTTTTTCTTTTAATATGTAAACTTGTTTCTGATTTAGAACCAGCTCTTCTGGCAAAGGTGTTTTCCTCAGTGCTAGTTTATGTACAGCTGGACTGTATGTGACTCTGTTGTCTTAAGAGTACATAAACCAGTTTTCACTTCCTCAGAACACAAATTTTATACCATTTAGTCCCACACTGCAGGAGAAAGAGCGACTACACACAAGATAGGGACAGAAACAGTACTTCTATCGCCTGTATGCTTTTGCACCATGATTTCAATAGCAGGAACTATGGAAAACTCCTTTAAAAAAAGGCTCACAAAAGCAACAACTGGCTTTAGACAAACCCAGTGTGCAAGGATCAAGTGTGCACAGATACTTGCCTACTTCAATACTTCATCCTTAGATTTCATTTCCTTCAGAGAAGTGTTTTTTGCTTACTGTCATCATTACAGGTTTTCCTTTGATAATGCTCCAACGGAATTTAATGAATGTTTACAAAATGACCTTGCACAATGATACTTAAAACCACCCCAAACAGTCCAACAAATAAAAGTTTGGGGTTTGGTTTTTTTGGTTGTTGTTTTTTTTTTTTTTTTTTCTCTCTCCATTAAGGTGATGCTCCAGTAAGGCCTGAAAAAGCTATGGAAACATTCTTGGCTGAAACACCTTCTCAAATATTCTCCCTCAGTCACTGCTGCTGCATCTGAACTGGGGGGGAGAAAGCACTTCCTATGTTCCGTGTCTGTGTGGTGTGTCCTGGCCACATCTTAATCCATGAGAAAACAAGACTTTTTTGTTTTAACCTTATCTCTCCTCTTACTTTCAGGTTTCCACAGAAGAGAAGCCACAACAGCTCTAGTTGCATACTCAATCTGGACATTCAAGAAACCCCGTGTGTCCAAATGTACATCTACTTCATAGCCTAAACACAGTCACAATTGACTAAAAGGATCTGTTCCTGCACTTCCTAAAAATCTTAGCTGAATCTACAGGTTTGTTGAAGTTAAAGCCTTATTATGATCCCTTAGTCCATCCACAGCGAATAGATTATTATTTTAAAAAATACATATAAGCTAAGAATGAATCACGACAATTCCTGATTCCTCGAAATGACATACTGAAATTCTGCAAACGTAACATATTAAACAGCAAAAGTGAATGAGTGCACCCTTTCAAATCTGATGCTAATGGCCAAAGTCTTCATGCCCAGAGTATCGCAAAGAAATCCACTGCAACTGCATGCCAAGTTAAGCCGTATCTGCTTGAAAGCAGATCCTGCTGGCAAGTACCTTATGAAAAAAAATCAGGTCTTATTTCAGGGGTACTGTTTGAGAAATCAGTTTCCCAATGGGCACTGGGGAGATTAATTTCTACTGAATCCATGTACACTCATCCTTTTCTTCACAGTGTCTCTCACCATATGTGGTTTTAATTGATTCTTTTCACTACAGTGTATATATATTGTGCAAAACAGTGGCTAGAAAGTAACATGTAGACATAAATATTTCCATTTCAGGGTCCAAACAGAGAAGATTTAATCAATATTCCCTTCTCACCATATTTAAAGTCACAGTTGTCCCTTTTAATTCACCCTGGGTGTCTAACAAACATCCAGATCGTATATACCCCAAAACAGCAAGAAAAGCAGATTGAACGTCACTGCCCTTGAATATTATAAAAAGTATTTTAAAGGTGTATTGAAGGAGAGAGAAAAAAATAAAAACATGCAGTTACACATTGGGATTTGACACCAAGAGGGCTATGCTCAGGTCAGTGCATTAAGGTGACCAGCTTATGCAGAGAAGGTCAGCCAGCCTGAACACGCTTGAAGCCACAGGCATTCTGTGGAGCACTCAGGGCTGTAAGCATGCCTTTAGGATAGGTCAAGAGCTACTTCTCAGAAGGAAAACATCTGAGCTTGGGAGATTGGGAGAATAACTAAAAATTCGTGGTAAACACTGGAGAAGGAATGGTGAGTTTCAAGCACCAAGAAAAAAAGCAGGAGAATATTTCTAGATTTGAAGCAATCTATCTTCTCATCCTGTAATATACAAGTCCACAACCGGCCCTGCAGACTTTGCTACCGCCAAAGTACAGCACGGAATGGAAGCACAGAACCGTCCCGCTGACACCAGAGTCACACCTGGGAGCACGTCTAAGTGTGCAGGCGGTAAGTGAAGCTGCAGTCTGACGTGCAATTGCGGATCAGTATCTGCCTTGTGCTTTGATCCGAACAGCCGCTGTTGCTCAGCACACCAAGCTATCACCTGGATACTCTGCTCTTTGGTGTATCTTTAGCTGACATCACATACATTGTAGTCAGAGGACCACGGCTGACTGATAAAAGTGTGGCACGTGTAGTTTGTACACACACACAGCCCCTCACACAAGATATGCAAAGTAAACGATGGGCAGGTAACGTGGTGTGTAAAGCAGGTGCGAGTTCCTAAATGCAAACACAGGTAGTCAGGTGGTAGGTCAACTGGTTCATACAGTATTTGCATAACATTTGTTTCCACTTCTGTATTATGGCTAAAGTCAAAGAATCGTCTGTTGTAAAGCAAAGCTTCTTCAGACTGGAGAATCTGTTAAGCTAGATTTAGCTTTCATTCTAAAAATACTTTGCTTTTAAAACAGTTTTTGTTATTATGTTAATCTCAAAAATGGAAACTAACTATTAGAATAGGACTATTGCTTTTAACTTCTTACCTGGTCACGGATAACCCCGAGCAGTAGCTCTAGACAGAGACAAATCTGCAGAGATCTTCCTCTTAGACTGGTCCTGCTATCTAAGCACCACTTCTGAGAAATTCTTCCCATATTGTTTTCTGCTCAAAACATCTCCTAAACAGGTATTATGAATTTTTAACAGCTAAGACACATGAATGAATTCCTCTTGTGAAGATCACAGTGTAAAAATGTAATTATTTCTTTTTTCACATCAACATCCTTTTTCATCATCAGTATTAGCCTTATTTTTTGTACCGGACTCTTTACTTCAGTATTAGCAAAATGGGGATATTCTGTAACAATTCCTGAAGTATTAAATGTCAATACATTAATATTCAGTAGAATCTGCAAAAAATTACTTGATGGCTCTAAGCCAAATAGAGCCAGACTCTTGGCTTCACAGAAAAACTCACTGACCAACCTTTTATGCAGAAATGGACGTATTGCCAGACCTGGATCATACACTTGATCTCCACATTTCCTAAGGCAAAGATTTCATAGCGCAGACACCATATTACATAGGATAAAGCTTTGAGCTTGAAGGCATCTCATCTGGCTTAACCCTCAGGCTAGCTTTTTGGACAAAACTGAAACTATAGGAGAGAAAAGACAGAGGAGTTAAAAGCCCTATCAGGAGCCTAGTCAGTATGTTGAGGACATTTTGTGATGCTTTTCACGAGCTGAAAGAAGGGATCTGGATGCTTAGCACATTTAACAAAAGGTCTTAACCCACTGGGCGGCTTCCCTATCCTTGTTAGCTTTTGAGTACTGATGGGACCTGCTGAAGCACTAAGAACCAACAACTCCACAGAGATTTTTTTTTTTTCTTCACTGCTTGCAAGGGAATCAGGACTAGGTTAAGATGGAATACTTGAATTATAATAGCTGGTAAAAAAAAAAAAAAATCCTAAACAAAAAAACCCCCTCACATACTTTGTTATTACTTTTCCTTAGTTGGAAAATGTGTTCTAAAACTGGGCCAGTAGGACAGTAACTCTAAGCAAATTAGCGACATTATACCTGAATCTGAAAGACAAAGAAACACCATTATCAACACATGAAGACTAAGCTTTCATTGACTCCTTCAAAATCAGGGCTCATGCTCAGAGTTGTCTTATGTAGGACTTTCTACAGTATCTTTTGCAAACACTATTTCTAATTTAAACAAAATAAAAAATCCCACCACTCTACCGAAGCAGACTAAGAGGAGGGGGGAGACTGGAGAACAATGTACACTTTCAGCACGAAAGCACCATGATATCATTCTTTGGCTTGCTAATATATATATACACTTCAAGAGACTGGGGTGGGGAGGAGGGAAGGAAACAGAAACACGGTTCTTTGTACCCTTATGAAATGCCAAATGGCTCCTTCTCCCTCTTGCCTCTCAGTAAATCACGGGGAAGTAGTTAAGTAACGTGAACCAAGAAATTAGCACAAACAGCACAGTCATTTCTGAAAACCCAGCTTAACTAAAATGCCAGTCTGTCATTTGCCTGATTTATGTGATTCTGCTTAGAAGGTTTGACACAGAATTCTGAACCCCACTGGGGTTCTGCACCTTAGACACAACAGAAGAGTGATATTTTCAATACCTACTCTTTTGCAAAGGTGGTGTTTTTAGGCCAGCCAGGATTATCCTTATATTCTTTATAATAGAAATCCATGTTTTACATGTGTACAGAGAAGAAATCAAAACAGTAATTATGCCTTGACATCAGGATGTGTGAGTGCGTGTGCTTCGTTTTTTTTAGCTCAAGCTGTAAACTGGCTTGGAGTTTGGCAATAATTTTACTTCCCACTTGCAGATCTCATTGCTTTCCACTACATTTTTTGTGCATTTGAACAGGGCACAGACTGAAAATGTATTTGATGGAACATAGAAAATGGACACTGTTCTAATCATGCCCAAAAAAGAGAAATTGATCTTATTTATAGGCGGAAATTCTAACCTGCTGGCATTTAACAGGCTGCTGTACCAGCCAGGAACACTGAGGCAGCCCAAAGTCAACATGTTGCACTTGTAAACTTTTGCTGTGCTTTCCCATGTACAGGAAAAGTAGGTTAGGCAATTAAAGATGTGCAGTTGCTAAGCTGAATGGCCCTGGCCACACGTCCTGTCTTTGGGCCTCCCTGCCACACCAGAACCACAAGCAGCAAGTATGCTTGTTGAAATACGTCAGTGCTCTCATGGCAGGATTCCAAATGGTGTCTGGGATCAAGGCTGAAATTCAGGTGTGTAGACATCACGTATTATATATACCTCTATCATTCAAAAGAAAAAAATGACAAATTCAGGGAAAATAAAGGTTTCAGATTGAGGGCTGCTGGGGCAGAACACAGCTGAGGTAGGAACCGGTTCCTTCACATGAAGCACAGGTAGTCTAACACCTGTAAAACTTTGAGACTGAGACACAGACCCACTCCCTTCATATTTAGAAGGTCTCTGAGATGGTTAGGTCTGCCTTCAAACATGACAGGAATTCACTATGGCTATGCATTTGCCAAAGAGCAATACACACATCTTATTACTAAATAATTACTCTTAAATACAATACTGTTCATGTGAAGTTAAGATAGTCACCCGTTTAAGATAACATGAGAGAAGCCAGACTGTCAAAGGCTTTAGGTAGTAAATACAGCAGAAGCAGCAGCTCCTTTTCCCTGTGCTGGTAGAGGTCAAAAGATCTTAATGCAAGTTAAAAAATAACTTCATGTTATTTCAGCCTTGTTTACAGAAGCAAACACAACCTAATAGCTGACAGTAGATGGCATGTTTAGAGCAATGGTTCTGGCTCTTTCGACTTCTAAAAAGTGCAAACAGGGTTGCATCTAGTTGGGTAGACAAAAGCATATTTTTGACTGCAAAACCTAAAATTACCTAAATTATCGAAATAAATCCTTTCAAAGCCTTTTTTTCTCACAATATTCATTCCAAACCATCCCAAACCCACACAAGTTCTAGACACTAAGTTAACAGGAATGACCACGCAAAAGAAGTGCATTGAGGAAAAAAACACAGGAAATTAAATCAAGAGAGGAAAAAAAATTGGACGCACATTTAGTGTCTGTGTTTGTCCAAGAGCTTTTGAATCTTGTGGACTGAATTTTACCGGCCCTTTAAGGACTTTCTTTTAAAACAAAAACCAAAACCTGAGGAGGTCGAGAAGAATTCCGCCTTCACTAGCACAAGTAAAACAGAGACGTGCCAACTACGCTGTGAGCATAAAGCAGTTGGAGAGGAACTGGCACATAGTAAATAAGTATCCAGCTGGAAGGTCTCCAAAACCACCTTACATCTGGGACATAAACTAGGGCTGGACTTTAGACACGCTTTTCCCTGGGTCTTTTGCAGTCTTCAGCTGAGAATTAGTATGTTTGTCTATAAGCTTGAGGAGACTGAGATTAGAAGTCCAAGGAGGCCAATGACTGTCACTGTCCCAAGGTCCAAGCTGTATTTTCAGAATTCACTTGCAAGATGTCTCTCAAGCATCTTGCTACATCTCATTCAGAGTTAGTTCAATTAAAACTCCCGATCTGCCCATGTTTTTGACATTTTAAACATCCCTGAAAGATACTTTATATGGATAAAGCTCTAGTGAAGTAATTTCAGTGCTAAAAAAAGGTAAACGGTGTTGCAGACCAGAAGAGAACAGGCCTGGGAAAAGCAGAACAACTGCTAAAATCCTTGGACTAGGGAAGAGGATAAAAGCCAGGTAAACGATGCTGAGAGAAAAACAAAACACAGAAGCCCACCAAGCAAAAGCTATGAGTATGACTTAGATATTTGGATTGGAAAAGCAGAACAAGACATTTGAGTCTTGAGAACTGTATAATCAAACTGCTTTCCATTTTTCCTTATTCCCCAGTTTTTAGATGCTCTATCATCCCTGCCTGGATGGTCTGGACTAAAGCATGCTTCCATACTTATACACAAGTACATTTTTCTTACCAGAAAGAGACAATAGCGTATGGTAGAATGTCTGCAGAGTGATTTTATGTACAGACACATGTATATTACACACACATTGTGATAGTAAATCTCAAAGTTTCTAAACAAGTGCTGTAGCAGGCAAGTAACGCCTTCAATCTCCTGGGATTTAGAGGAAGCTAGTATTAAACAAACCTTTTCTTATTACTACAGCAAAATAATGCTAAGCGATAGTAATGATTACAAGGTAAAAAAGGATAAGAACAATCACAAGCTTATCTGATCTGGAAGATAGAGGACAACTATAACTCACAGGAAAAATGAGAGGCTTTAAAGCCAGTGCCCATTATAGCATCTGATGTGGCTCCTGTTGCACAAAAAAATGATTTTTCCATTGTGCAGAACGCAACTATTTTAATGTTATTACGGGTATGGAACAATAGAAAAGATCTTTCCGAGAGAAGCTTGCTAGCTCGTGGGAAGTGTACATCTTTATGCATACATAATGTAATAGACACAAGATAACTTGAAATAAAAATATTTGCAAGTGAAATTGTTAAAAAAATTACCCTTTAAGGCATGACTGACATTTCTTACTATGAAAATCCTTATTAATCTAAATAACTCCTTTACTGTCTTCTGCAAGAAGTAAACATTCCAAAGGCAGTGACTCTTTTTTTCAAGTTATAAAACATGCATTTGTGCAAGGTAACTTCTCATGACTTGTCATTCTTTCATGTTTAAAATAGGCTTATTAATTCAGTTCTACTTTGAAAGATTAAAGCTTGTTCCCTGAGCCACTTCATGGCATAACAGTAGGATCTAAGAGTGAACAGACAAATAATTGACTGTATACAGCACACTTATGGAGACCACACCAAATCTAAACCACTGTTTTAAATAAGCTAATGATTTCATTTACTCCAAGTTACTGATGTAATCCATTATTGTAAAACATGCCCTCCATCATTTTTATGTGATTGGAATTTAGACTCTTTCATTCCTGGCATTCAGGCAGGAAGGAAAAAGAATTCACAAGCAGATAAATTTTTTATTGAAAATAAATTTTTAGCATCTAAGCCACCACAACATTATGGTAATCATGTTCAGTTTATGCGTTATGGAACTACTTCATGTGTGAAGAACCACTTTTGGGACATGCATTTTTGTCAGCAGACTTAAGTATCTGAATGTTTTTATGGATTTTCATCATTTCTGTACCTTCGTGGATTTCCACGGTTTATTTTCACCTCAAATTTAAATATTTTTCCATATTAAAAAAAAATAAATCTTTATTCAAGTAATTTTAATGGGACCATTACCTTAAGAAGTTACTATGATAAAATAGAAAATTTGAAGGACCTTCTCTCCTGCGTTTTGCTACATACTTCAAAGGTTTTTTTCCTTCAAATTACTTTAGATTGACAGGTGTGGTTTTTTGCATGAATTCTATATTCTACCAGTTTGGGGTTTTTTTGCTGTTCTATTCTCCCTTGCTTCATATACAGAGGTAAATTAACAAAAACAGGGACTTGGACACTTTAAAAAAAAAGAAGTACTTGTAGACTTAGAATAAAACAAATTTGTTACAGATATTATTCAATAATTTCTGAAAGAAAAGAATCTTACCCTTCAACTAACAGGTGTTAACTCCGCTTTAAACTTAGCTCTTGTGATGTTTTATCACATGGCATACTTGCATCATCACAGAAACTAGATAGGTTAAGTCCTATAGAGGTTACTGGAGAAAGTTAATAGAGGCAATAATGGGTATATGAAGCCAACTTAAAGCAATGAAGCTTTCAATCTAAATTCAGCTGGAACATGTTGGGTTACAAACACATGGTATATGTCTGGCTGTGTCGTGCTGTGTAAAGAACTTACAACATAGGAAGAACTACCTCAGCAGCATCAAATAGGGTGCCAAATATCAACAAAATTCAAAGTCAGCTACATAGCTCAAATGGGCTTTCTCACAAGTGTCCAAAGGACTTCAAAGAAAGGCTAATAAATCTACTGATGTACACAAAAAGAACATGTAGAATGAAGAGTAAAAACTTACTGTGATCCGGTGAAGCGTTCCAAAATGAGGTTTAAATCAACACAAACCCAAAGACAACTGATTTTTAAAACCTAGGAATATGGACTTGCTCCCACTGAAGTTCATGGCAAGTTTCCATTGATATCGGTTTTGTAGGAATGATCTCTAATATAGCAGTTTAATGTCTAATCTATATTACTATTATTTTTTGGCTCAATTCAATTTGGAATGCGGTAGCGTGATAGAAAAAGAGTGTTTTGTTTGCAAACTTGGAATGAAATCTGCCTTGGACTAGATTGCACAATGAAGAAGCCAGCAAAAGGGAATTTGACACTCACCAGTCTGGCAGAAAAACTGAAGTTTCTCAAAACTACAAAATTAAAAATACTTTGATACTATTATCTGAAATTAAAATCAAAAGGAAGAGAATGTAAGTGTTAAACTGTGCCAGATTATTTGGATCTTTGCTTAATGATCGTTACCTTCTTCAAAGTCATTTGAAGCTAGTAATAAAGCTCGGATCTAAAAATACTGCAGAATTAAACGAATTCTTACTTTCTAGGAAGCTTAATCCTTTGTACTGTTAAATCAAACTATCTGTGACTAATTCTGTATTTCTTCCTTCTGAGCTATTACTGAATTAATTGGGAGTTCTCAATCTCTATTCAGCACAGTACTTAAACATGCTCTCAAACTCTATACTCATGAGAAAACCTAAATCCTTATCTAAATTTGACTTCCTTGTAAGTTAAGCATAAGTTCATGTCAAGCATAAGAACAAGCACTTTGGTGTTTCGTTGAACTGGGAACTTGACTTCTACAGATGGAAGGGAGTCCCTCTGACCTCTTTTGTTCTCACAAGTGCTAAAACCTCTGTTTTATCAGGCCACAGTTGTGTGCCTTTAGCAAAATAGTGATAACAGTTATTTGAGAGAAAAAGATACAAGTCTGTCAAATCATTGCTCAAGGATAGTACACATGGAAAGAAGCATAGCATGAATCAGATTCTTAATCTACTACTAGAAAATAATGTGATTAGCATATTTTCATTATTATTATAACTACATTTAGAGAAGATTAAGAGGATCAAAATTTACTTTGGATAGTATATTTCTGCTATAATTCAGACACACTCATCCTAGCAAATATTTATATTAATGATTAACTTTGTGCTATGGGAGCTAACATACTACATACAAAGTCTGAAATGCAACACGGGGTTTGGAAACGCCCGTTAATCAAACAAAGTACTGTGGACACCGGTGTTTTGCTCACCCTGCTTTAGCAATATGTCTCAGTCATGACTTGGCAATTCAATGATCATGAAGTCTTTGATCTGTTTCCTGACACATCAAATAATATCAGTCAAAAAGTGGGAAAAAGGTTGTTTTAACCAAACTTCAAGGAAGTCATCATCTCCATTTGTGAAGATTTTTGTTTGCCACTGATCAAAGATGGAGCAAATTCAGTGACCTGAAGATCTACCACATGCCAGCAATTCCTTGGTTCAGTTAATCCACTGTAACGTAAAATACACCATAAAAATGAGTACAAGCTGATGAATAAGAAAATATTTTCTCCTGTTAATCAGTGACATCATTTGCAAAGTGGAAGGTAACAGATACTATCAATTCACTACAAAATAAAAAAAATAAACCTTTACCCTGATAAAAAGGATCTTCTCTCCAACTCTGTATCTGCCTTGTGAAAGACGCTCCACACAAAATTTGTTAGGGCATTTACAAGGTGGATCTTCAGAAATGTGTTTAACCTGAAAAAACAGAAGTTATTAATACAAACTGTTTGCAGCAAAACATTCACGATGACAGCTGCCATAACATGGTATCACTAATCTTAGTCTCCACTGATGATGTTTCCAATATCAAGAACAATTTTAATAGCTGTCATGAGGTAAAAATAGAGACAACCATCACAGAGTTCAACATAAAATTTGCACTAACTGGAGTCGAACTGTTTGTTGAGTTCAGCATCCAGCTTTTGTAGTGTTTTCTCAGTATTTCATGGTGAATCAGCTCAACTGTCAAAGTGCTAACACAGCCGCCAGGCAAAATGAAGATGTCATAACGATGTATTATCCCTTCTAAATAAATTCAGAAGCATCTTGCTTATCAATAAAGGGCCCTGCCCCCTTCACTTGGCACTTTGAAATATTACAGAGAATACCATGACATAATCACAAATCTACGCCAAGATGCTCCCCAATATTGCTAACTTTGCTGATCTCACCTGAAGGCTTTAGCACAGTCAAGGGTAAATTAAAGGGGCCTCATGACTCCTCTATCATTGCCAACAATAAGGGCTGAGAAAACACAGATTAAAGCTGTGTTTCTAGTTTTTATCAGTTGCATCAACTTGACTTCAGCCTGTTGTGAAAACTTGGCCTTGCATGTGCTACCAAAGGCATTCAATGTTTAGTAAAAGCATATTTTATACTCTCCAGCAATCTGAAAGTAGCACAGCCATTGATGCCAACAGAGCAGATCTGGTCGAGAAACCCTTATTGGACATTCACATCGCACTACTGCACAGGAACAGCAATAACCAGCGTAGCATTTTCATATCCTGGAGTGTTCTTTGATGAAAGCTGACCTAGTGCGTCCGTGTCAAACAATGCAAAAGTGCCAGAGCAACCTCCTAGAGGTTTTGTCCACTTCAAATAATATTCCAAAGATCTTTTCAAATCCAGTTTGCAACACAAGGTCTGTAAAAATGGGCTGATGTCTGGGAAAGGAAGTTTTCAGAACAGCTAACAAATTACTGTCTTAAACAGTTTCAGAAAAAAAAAAAATATCAGGGCAAAGCTATGGCATTCTGATCGGTGGTTTGGTTATCTTAATAAACAGACAGGAAAAGTTCTGAAGTACAACAAATGTTTTTCAGAACGGCTTTTAGAATAAAACTATAGTGTGTGAAATAAACCTGAAAGAATTGTTTTTATACTAGACTAGGGAGCACAAAAGCTTTTGAAACTAGCCCTGTTGACAGATTTAAAGGCTCTCCATTCATTTCTGAAATTGTTCAATGTTAACTAAATAACTCCTCATTTGTGGAAGTCATTTTTTTCATAATTATTCTTAGCTTTTCTTTTAAATCAGGGCAAGTTATTTTTGTGAAAAATTTCATTTTGAAATAACACGTAGCAGAGGAACACTACATGTATTTTATACACAAAAGTGTTTCTCAACAAGTCATCCTCAGATTGAATGTACAATAACTGAATTACTTTGAGATCAATTATTCCAATGATTTTTATCAACACAGGTGAGCATTAGCTTCCGTTTCTGGAGAAACAAACTATTTAGATAGATAGTGTGCAATAAGGATAACTTACATGAAGTCAGCGGTTGATGACTTAAATCCAAGTGTGGATTGCTGAGAATGCAAAAGGTGCATTCCTGTATCTTTTGGAATGTGGTACCAATACTGAGGCTGGGCTTAGGGGACTGCTTGGCAATGGTCCTCTGAACACTGCCTGATAATCAGTGGTTTCTGATAGAACATCCTAGGGCCTTTATCGCTTCTGAAAATGGGTAGCGGGAACCATGCCTTAATAGCTGCATCTTCCAGGGTTCATCTAAGCAAGCAAAAACCCAGAGGAGCTGGACCTAACAGGTTCTAAGTTGTTTTGAACTGTGTAAGCAAAATAGAGCCATCTTTGGTCTGTGGAGAATGAAAGCCAACAGATTTATACTGGTGTAAAATGGAGGGTAACGAGACCGTCACTGTTGATCTTGGTATTGAGGCTCCCATTACTTTACTGTCCCAAAGGATACAGAAGTACTATTGGAAATCAAATAAGGAAGCAGAGGGAAGAATTATATCCTCTTTTATTTCGTGTCTGGACTATATGAGCGCTGCTGCTATTTTATGGTGTGAGTGTCTGGGGCAGTGCGGGTCAGGAATCTAAGCTGGATGAATTCCATTCTGTTTCTATCCCTACTGCTTTCTAAATTAAAGGAGGTGGTTGGAGACAACCTTCATACTCTGTTCTGTTCCTACAAGATACGCAGTCACCACCCTCCTTCTACACATAACCATTCTTTCTCAAGTCTCTTGAAAAATAAGTGAGTGCTTTTGCAAAGTTAAGGAAGAAATACAAAATGTAAAAATGTTAAATGTAATTATTTGCATCAAATACTACAAAGTATTTCAATAAAATGAATGAACTTTATATTCCATCTGCTCTTTGTAACAAAAAAGTGGCACATGGATTTTTCAAGAAGTGCTTTGTAACTCCCAGGTGGCACATCTACCTTGTAATATAGCAGTTACTATAGTAACTGCTGCTTTTTATAGAATGTATTTGGACTTCTCAAGTTTAACTCTTCATAGTCTCAAAATGTGTGCTTTTCATCCGATTCCAGTTGTTTCAAATGAACTCCTCTAGGGTTCACAACATAGAAATGAACAGCATAGTGCAAAGCGTTTAATGCAATTCAAAGCAAGATATTTTCTTTCTAACAATAAGGAAAAAAATTGCCTGCTTTTTACCATGTAAGAAACAGAACAGCAGCATAAAAGTTAGCCTGAGATAACACAGAAGTGTTTGTTAACATTCTGTACAAGTCAGAATGGGCCAAATCTCCTAGTCCTGACTCAGTCCTTTCTCAGACAAAACACAAAGTGGGAGTTGATGAATAAGAAGTGAACAGAAAAAGAAAAAGGAGCGGTAAGAAGGGAACTTGGCCCTAAGCACAAAGCTATGCTAAACTGCCGATCTCCTACACAGTGCGACATTTTTTCCAGACTTCAGGCGTAAATAATTGTGGTCAAAAATAAATGAACTCTATCAGTCTGCAAATCTTTAAAATACAGTGAGATGTTGAACTCAAGCTTCTGTGTGCATACCAGATGGGTCAGATAGGAAGAAGCTTCCTCCCACAACTTACAGCATCATCCAACAGTTTCCCTGTGCTCTTTTTCCCAGGAGACTTTGTTGGTGATGGCGAAGGAGATGGAAGTGGGGCTGAAAGTGTTTCCTCTTGTTCAATCTCTTTTTCCAACTTGATTAATCCAGGAGGCTCCACCCCAAACCTTTTGGAAACATGCAAACAAATTACAAGTTCTTAGAAAGTAGTATGTATTTTAAAACAAAATGGTAAAAAGAATATATATTTTCTGTATTGCACTGGTGTGCACTAATAGGATGCTACGTGCATTAGCAAATGCATATAAAATATTAATCATGAATGCCATAATTCCAAATTAATACAATAAATGAATTTAGATGGAATTTCTCCGTTGATCAGATTTACAGGAAATAGAGGGGTTTTTTAATGTCTCACCAACATATACGTTGGTGAATTTAAGGACTATGACTAATTTATGAACAACACTCGGCCCCCAAAATTGCTACACCATGTAGGACAGATTCGAGTTCAGTCATTAGTGGTTGGGGGGGGGGGGCGGG
>JAVSBS010007233.1:68706-85481 GCA_033124195.1 Coracias cyanogaster | reverse complement strand
CAAACAAGATCCTTTCAAATTACTTGGCAACTTATATTTTGTGTTAGTATTTTTCAAAGAAATTCAGATGAAAAGGAGTTAAAGGTTATCCTGGTCTCAACTACTGCACTGAATTTATGGATAAATAAGTTGAGATATGGCCAATATTTTTCATGAGTGACTAATGGTTTTTGTAACCAATTTTTGACAACCAATCTTCGTATCTGTTTACAGTGGCAAAACACTTGTGGCTCCAACTAGAAGAAAATACCTACAGCTTTGGCATGAAGCCTCAGAAACACAGCACTTCAACAGCAAGGCTCTTCAACTCAATGCCTACTTTTGAAAGCTTTACGGCAAGTGATTCAGGCAGTATCTCACAGCAAGCAGCAGAGCTTGGACAGGTACCAGCAGTCAAAAAGCCCATCCCATTTTCCTAATCACTGATAATTCCCCTCTTTATTTTTGCCTTTGCCAGCACTGAACAAAACCCAGAAAAACAGAAAGATTTCCTGTTTCAGAGAAGGTCTTCAGCTTGTAGAAGTTATCATGCCAGGGAGGCTTCTCATAGCAAACCACTTGCATAAATGAAACCATATTTTATTCTGTGGAAGACAAGTCCATAGCCCAGATGCAGAACTACGCAGACTTATCTAGCTAAAGATCTGGACACAAAAATATTGAGCAGTAACAAATATCTTGTGAAAATCTATGCTAAATACCATAATAATGCTAAAAGCGTACAGAGCAAGAACACAAGCGCATATATTATCTTTTGTGTTTTTTTGATAACTTTTAATTTAGTCACACTACTGCCCAGAAAATTAATATAAAGAAACCCAAGAACAAAATCTGTGCTTGCATTGGCGTCTAACTGGTGCAGTCTGCCTAATGAAAAGTCAGCCAACATTGAAGCAAGCACTTACATCCAATCCATTTACTTCCTGTCTGTCTGCAGATGCCGACAGGCTGTAAATCATTCAATTCCCACTGGGCTCTGAGCCTACACCTGCACGCAGCCTTACTCATCAAATAAAACTCTTCCACTCCGAGCAATACTGCTTCGTTGCTTCTATGGCTGTTCATAATCTCCAATTTTTGTCATTGTGACAGATTTTTAAAGTTGCCTGTACATCCAGTATTCTGAATTCTGCCAGTAATGACTCGAAAAAATAAAACCCATGAACAAACATACACAGTTTTCCACACGTATTGTATCAACCTGAAGCAAAGTTGCAGGGAAGCTGAAATTATAAAAACTACATCTTTTCTGGGAGAGGTAGAGGTGCAAAATGTGTTCTGGAAGATATGCCGAGAATTTCCTTTTCTGCTCTTTTCTAGCCTGCCTTCTCCTAACTACAGATGAGGCAGCACTGGCCTGTAACATGATCTCCAATAGACTTCCTAGAGCACCACTTTCCTTTTTTACCAAGGAAAAATTCAATACAATAGTAGAAAGATCTTGAAATTGCTCAACAGCAACTTCAAAACATCTGTGGGGGGGTGTTTAACCCCCCAGATTTTAACAGTTACCCCAGAGTTTCATTCTTTCTACATAAAAGATAATTTAGCTGGTTTCTGTTAGACAGTCTCTGACTTTAAAATACTTTGGGAGTATGTTGGACCTGTGCAACCCACTGCAATACACCCACTGTGTATCGTCAATGCTCAATTCCACCCTGTAGGACAATTCCCTCCCTCATAAATGCTCTCACTCAACCCGCGTGATGTCTGCTGGTGCACACAATGGCCCATTTTATCTATTGATATTTCACAGATGGCCTCAGAATTCTGTTTTCACGAACACCTGCAATCCAGGATAGTTTATCAGGTGATTCTATTTTTATTAGCGCCTGGGCTTTGAAGTGCCACACTTTGAGCCCAGTGGTCACGTCAGCTTTCCACTCACTGTGTGGTCCATCCACCCAGTCCATCCCTCTTTAATTTGGCTAAAAGGATACTATGAGAGTATATGCTAAAAGCATTGCTAAATCACAGGTAAATTATCAACCGTCTCCCCTCATCTATTGAGCAGGCTGAAGTTCAGCAGAACAGAGCTCAATTCTATCTCCTCCTCAAACAAACCCCATTCCTGCTCCCTTACGCCTCAATCCCAAGAAAGGTCTAGCTTGACTTACGGGAGTTCTAGAGTCCGAAGACTAACAGTAATCTAACTGGCAAAGTGTGCAAAGAGCTAGCTCCTTCTGATGAATAAGCCACTTGGAACATATCTTTCTGCTTCCAAACCTGATGTTTCCCCTTCAACAGTTTTTGTGCACCTTGGAAACGTACAACATTATAAACATGGTTTTGTTTTCAAAGAGATACTAGAGGAGGAACAAGACAGACATGTTATTTGACCCCTGAGCTACAAACAAAAATAAGATACACTAATATAAATATAATACATAAAATGCATTAATGGTATATGGTAATATACATGTATTACAAATTTTTAAAATGAAATAAAAATATTTTCAAGACAAAGGGATAGATATGCATAATAAATGAAAACATGGTTCATTTATTGGTTCTGTATTAGTTTTCATATCTGGAACAGAGAACATCAGAGATACAGAAGCTTAAGTTGAAAGACAAATATGAAGAGTAAGATCCTATCTTAATTATCTTGTAGTTATGTTGAGAAATCAAATCTCATTGCAAAAGAGGATAATCTAACTCATCCAACTTTAGCAGCCTAACCACTGACTTGCATTCCCTGAGGAAGCTGTATTCTACCAAGGAATCAACCAAGCTACACTCTGGGTGTAGGGTCTTTGGATGCTGGAAGGTCTATCTCCAAGCTTGAAAGCACGGTTTGTTTTGCTCAGGTAAATTAAGATTTGTGAAAATCAATTTCACTGAGCACCTACAGATCAGAATACCTTGTTATTCATTATAAGTTAAATAATATATTTTTTTGGCCATGTTGGATCAAACCCAAGTTTTAGAGGTAAGAAAATTTCTGCAAACTGAGGATCAACCCTTTCTGGTCAATGCTATTCCTGTGCAAGTTTCCACTGACAGCGAGGGCTTTTCTGAAACTTCACCGAGAGACAAATTTCCTTTTAAGCAGCTTCCCAAGTGAGCTACACTTACAAAATATGAACACCTATAACACAATTGTAACACGAAAATACTAGTTCTTAAGCTAGGAATAAACAAGGGTCTCCTTTGCATTGATTGTAACCACAAGGAATTCTTCTGAAATAAATTAACGATTTGAATGGCAAGGCTCTCCGATTTGGTACACACGGACGGATGCAATGGCAATTTAAATGCCAGCCTGGGCAGCAGCACCCCTCTTCATTTATTTTGTAGCAAATCTTATGTACTACGCTGCAAAGAGTGAAAAATCACATTCTAATTACTGTCCTTTTGATTGCCTAGAAAAAGTTACCATTGTCTTGACGTGAAAGACAAGGCTACAGCGTATTGAAGGTCCAGCCTGGCTGGAATCATCCAGCAGAGACAGAACACAGAATGTTAACTCAATTCTCATCTTGTTCTGTTAGTGAAAATCAAGGCTAAGTTTATTTAAATAAATAAGCGAAGAGCCAGTGTTGCTTAGGTCAAATTTAGGTCATGTGAAGGTCAGTGTATTACCAGTGAAGTTAATGATATCTCAGTTGTTTACAGACAGAAGGAGAACAACTCAAAGCTTTATTTAGAAAAAAATTCTCAACTCTTTCTCCTCCTAATATGAGGATAGCCAACAAATATCTCTGAGGTGATGATACAGAGATTTCATTATATTTGTTAACTGCTGCCCACAAGACATTACCGAGTGACATCAAGACAAGCATTCACCTTGAACCTGATGAGCACACAAGTTAGCTTGAGATGTGCTGATTTAGTAAGTCTCTCAACAGCCACTGCCGTCAAGAATGTAAATATTTCTTCATTCTTTAAATATTTCCACCAACCTTGCTGCAATCCTCCCAAGTTCCAGCAAACAAAGGCATACTTCTCTTGGCTGCTTGTGGAGAACTGGAAAAGCAAAATCAAGATGGAAAACATTTAGAAATAAAAGCTATTTTAAAGATCTTAGTGATGAATGGAACATAATCATCAACATCTGTAACTCTTGACTGAGATAAAACTTGGTTTTCTTTGGCTTGCAGTGGAGCTTTACTGGAATAAAAAGGATGGGATTGAGGAGTGGTTCTCAAAGCACATACGATTTAGGAAGTTCCCATTTAGTTACCCTTTAGTTCCTTTGAAAATATCATTCTAAATCTAAATCACTGAGTAATTATTTGGGCCATTTGGTAATGTGCAAGCAGTTCATAACTATTTAAAAATAAATCAAGAGCCCTGGCAGAATACTGAAGTCTGAATGTCAAAAATAAATTGAGAACATTAAAGTGATACTTCTCTTTCTACAAACTTAGAATTCCTATCCTTTAGATTGCTGCTTTTCTTAGCCTATTTAAATCATGAAAATAACAAAATTTCATTAGCAAAGATCTTATTATAAATCTGCTCCTGAATTTGTTATATATCTACTGTCAGAGCAAATACAAAACTAGAATAGTTCGGAATTTACCTCATCATAGAAAAAAAAAAAACCCAACCAACCACAAAACTATGCTTTGGTATATATACACATACGTATGCAAGTTTTCGTGTCTGGATTCCACACAGGACATGTAGCTTTTAAGCTTCAGAAGCAGATGTAACGCAGCATGAACTTCTCATTAAGAAATATGACCATAATCCACGATAATACATCCTCCCCCACCCCAATTCAGGTAATGCTCTGTAGAGAAGTCCAGCAAAAATACAGAAGCAAAATCCAAAACCAATAAATGAGGAAAGGCCTGTGGCTGTTTGCACAATCAACTTGCCAAAAGCTCAAAAAGAAGAAAGAAGAAAAAAAAAAAAAAGAAAAAAAGGAAAGATTACTACATCGTCATCTTCTCTCCATAAGTATATAGTGCAGTAAAACCCTCGTGTTGTGGTTAAAACTCGAGTTTTAGAAATTTCCACTTGAACTGACACCAAAAAAATAATTGTGTGAATATTTATTTAAATGAGAAAAAAAAGAAACAGCAACAGAAATGCTTTGATTTTAATGAGTTACGGTCAAGACATCTGCAGTATAAACATTTTGGTTATCTAAAGACTCACCTAACTCAAATGCATGAAGAAAAAAATACCATACCTGAAAAAGATATTTCAATGTCTAGTTAAAGTTCTAAAAGTCATTTATTTGTCCTATACTGTATGTATGAGACCCAGCACAGAAATCCACAGACTTAAATGTCTCTAAACAACTGACACCCTGGGGCAGATGTGCAGCTTCAGCAACTTGAACTTCCAGCTCCACTGACTTGAATAAATGGATGGTACGTTGTGAGAGTTGGATGTTCGGCCCAATATCTTTTACTAGTGTATATGTAGCACGGACATTCGTCCTTTCTAGTCTCGTCCAAATATATTTCCAGCATGAAAACTAAAATGGCACTTCCCTAAGAAAAATATTTTTATCCTTCAGCCATCTGTTAGTAAAACTACAAAAGATGCAGACTTGGACATAAAGCTATTCTCAACAGTCTTCCTTACTACAAGACAGTAATTCTATGAAACATTTACCTTTGCTACTAATCAGTATTTTTAAAGCATTACATTCAGGACCCTAGAAATGTATTCTGCTGCTTTGGTTTTAAACCAGTTGGGACTGCCCAAAAATAAAACTTGAATTTAAGAAGTAAGGCATCCTCCAACATATAAATGGAATAAACCAGTTTTGGAATAGTCAAAGGGAGTCCAGTATTTCTGAATTGCAGTTCACACATATGCATATCTGAAGGACCTCGGGAGGAAGGAGAAAGAGAGAGGCTCAAGTAATATTATTTACAAAAAGATCCAAAAACAGAACTGGAAGAGGGTTTGATTAAGAAAGGTAAAACGTTTCTCTCAAGGCTTATAGCTCTTCTACCCAAACAAAATTCACAGTCCTTTAGCAAATCTGACTCCACATAACCTAGACACATTTCATGCATTTCACTTCGAACAATGTGACACAGTGAAAACATTGTTAGAGGCTGCAGAGTTGTGCAGGCAACCAGCCACGAAAACAAACATCTGGTCATCTGATAAGAAGATGGTGACATAGCGCTTCCAACGAGAAGATGTTAGCATTCCTGAGGACTATACCAGCATATCTATCCGGGAACTTCAGAGACAAACAAACGCTATTTTGTAGACTGCAAGGCCCACTGGAAATAATTTAGATTCTCCAATAAAATTTTTCTCTTTTTTAAATTTTCTCTTTCTCCCCAAAGCACAGCTTTTTTAATGCGCTACCACCTTGCAAGAGACTGACTGGTCAGGAGTGACAGCAAAAGCCAAAGAGATACAAGACTGAATGTCTGCACCTGTCCTGGTCCCAAACATTCAGTATAAACTTGAGTGAGCAAAGAGGAGCACTGCCTCTTGGAACAAGGAGCACTTTTGGGTGCCTTGAGATCCGAGTACTTATTTTGAGATACTTTTTGGCTGGTGCTATTCCACAATAACTGTAAGAATTTGGTATTTACTGTCACTTTGAAAAGCCTTTTGGAAAAAAAAAGCAGCTACCTTTACACTTTTTTCCATCTAGAGAACATTTTTGACACTTCCTTTCTTTGTTTTTCTTATAGAAGTTAATTAGTATTTTCAAAGCACTTCAAGACATCTCATAGAAGAGATGGTAAAAACTATTTCAGAGGCACTACACAGCATCAAAATAACTTATTTCTTCACTTAAGTACACCGCTAAAAAAGAAAATCTGTAGAAATCATCATAAGGAACATTTAAATTCTCACTGTACTGTAATATAAATTTGCATTTACATTCTGACTACTGCAGTTCAGGGCTAACCATGCTACATACACGTACACAGTTTTATAAACATGTCATTGTATATATATATGGTAATAACTAATATAATTTGAGGACTACAGGCAATTCACTCTGAAGTGATTAGTTACAAGCTCAGGCTGAAATCTAACACCTGTACCCACGTTATTCTGTTGTGCCAGTGGGAACTACATCCACCATTTACTGAATTACTTACCATAATCTATATTAATAGTTGCATTTCACTAACAGGCACCACCTCGACTTTCTGATTGACCAATTCCTCAATCCCAGATATCCTATATGGCAAACAGACATTTGCTAAACAACCCATTTTCTGTAATTGTAGCAATTCATACGTAGTTAGATACAGCAATTACTGGAAGACAAAAAATGATTTTGAGAAACTATCTTCATTCTTTCTACAGCCACATGCACAATTCACTGCACGTCACTTCAAGTCTACAGTCAACATTTCCACAACAGTGGTACTGTAAGCTGTGAGGAATTCAAAGGAAATGAAGGTTTCCCTAACACTTCTATACGGTAAGCAGTGTTATTTTCCCCACCTTATACATGGAATCAAGATATACATATTAGAGATGAAAACCCCACACTTATCTAGGTGCTCTTCTAAAAATACTTACTGCCAGGGGACTGTTGAGTTTCCTAATCTTACACTTCTATATGAAATCAACCCAACTAGTGATGATCCCCTTACAAAGTCTGATTCAGATCCTTCCTCTGCACGTGGGAGCTCGTGATAGAGTCATAGTCATTTCTTCCTACACCAGTCAGTAGCAACATCAAAACACTATCCCAACTGCCACCAGCATTCACACATTTAGGATCAAAAGGTTGATCCTTTGAGCCTTTTTCCTATTGTCTTCTACTTTCTCCTTTAATCCTTTTTCTTCTGGCTACACAGCGATTTTTTTTTCCTAACACTGCTTTGACAACACTAACTTATCCCAAACATGTCCTTGCTTTTGTGTCGAAGAGTTATACCATGACATGCTTAAATCAAAGAGTGCGTTCCCCCACCCCTCATTTCAGCGCTGTCACTTACAGAAGTCTCAAAACAATTCAGGTTTCAAATACAGTAGATCTATGGATAGTAAATAATTAATCTAGAATTGATATAGAGATCATGTAAACACTAATAATTTACTGGAATTAATTGATTTAAGATGCTAACCCAGTGGTAATAACACAGTGTCCAGAATGCTTCTATAGTCCTCAAAATGAGACAAATTCAACAATATTATGAGTTGTTTAGTAAAATGATGTGAAAGATGGGACAAAGCCTTATTCTGATGCAACTACATGTAAAATTTAATGTGCTGTTACAAACTGTAAATGTGTCACTGTGAAAGAACGGTCAAAATACTTCCATCTTGTAATATGAAATTAGAGCATTAATTAAAAAAAAATACATTTGCCCGTATGCATAAAATTAAGCAATCAATATTTGAGTGTTTTCAAAAAAAACAACAAACTTAAAAACAACATTAGAATAGAGATCAGAGGTGTTTGTGTTTAAGTCTATGATTTTCCCCTAAAACACTAGATGCTTTGCTTTAGGGAACCTGTCCATGAAACTCTAATCAATAGGTTGCATCAAAAGAAGTCCACGTCACATCGTGTGTGTACACGCAGTTACAGAATATACAAGCACAAGACATTAATACAACAATATCACCCAACACTCCCAAAACAAACGACACACATGAGCATGCTGGCACACTTGGTGGCAAACCCTTTTCTTGCCGAGTAGACTCTTAATCATAGAAGAGATGCAGAATATTCATTGGTTCCAAATCCTATAATCATTCAACAACACTAGGTTACCGACAAAGAGTTCATAGATTATGCTTTCAGTTCACGTAACTAAAGCAATCACAGAAAATCTTACCATTTTCACTATTTGGCCAAAAAGAGTTTTCTTCGACTCTTACACTCTTCAGGCTTGAGCACCATAATTACAAATATCTGCATCTAGAATGCTTCCATAAATTGAATTACCATAGCTGTGCAGATCTGCTGCCCTAAAACCGATACAGGGGACCTTACAAAATATACACATCATGGGAGCAGAGGAGATACAGAAAATATTACTTTTCTTAGACTGCAAAAAATTAGCGTAGCATGTTCCGAGTCCTAGATATGGGACAAAATTTGGCCTCTGACATGTAAGAGCCCTATTCAAGACAGCATATCTCAAGATTTGCCCAGATGATGAAAGAGTGGAGTTTGGATCATAGTTTTTGGTATCAAAAAAGCAAATTCCTTCTTCTTTAAATGCAGTAACTATGAAAATAACGATTACAAAAAGCACAGTAAACTAGGCAGAGTGCAGGGAGCTTGCAGAGTCTCCCTCCATTTTGCTGCCTTCTCCCTACGTCCCACATTGCTATATTTGTTACGGATGCTAACGTCTTTTCTGCAGCTCATACGGCAGGTACACCACCCACCTTTTCATCGCAAAGGCATCAACTCTGAGACTTTCCTGCCATGTCTCTGCATGAAGATAAGTTCCAAGGGCAAAATACATCTAGATTGCTACCAGTCAGCTCTGGCTGTATTACAAAACTTTAAAGAAAACTGTATTTACAATTTGTTTGTATTTTAAACTATGTTAAAGCATGGTAACATTCAGCAAGACTAAACAGACCTAACATTCAGCAAGACCAAACAGACTACTAACTACAAGTTAGGAGTACAAGTGCATTGCTTTCAAAATTTTGAGCTCTGTACTGATCTCTTTCAAGGATCTTAAAATAACTCTGATTAGAACACATAATCATATCTACCAGCATAACAAACACCACTTTTTCCCCCCTTGTATTTATTTTGAAGAAAGACTTCCATCCTTTTCTTTAAACCTATGCTTAACTTTAAATAATTAAGTAAATTACTAAATCTGTCCACAAGTGATGGACAAGGACTCTAAGTGACATGAGTATATCTACTCACCTGCTTGTCAGGATCAGCCCTAGAATGTCAGCACTTTGCAGAAGTCATATTAGCACTGTGTTTGAAATCAAAACCTTGAAGAGTTCTAGCTCAAATCCAGGGAAAATTATAGCTTCTAGATTTCTCTTTTTATGGAAATGACATGGTCACTATCCCACTCTCCAGTTCAGAAAACGAAGTCAAAGTATTATGAAGTCCTAAACCTGTTTCCAGCACCATAAGTCTTTTAAATATGTGCATTCTATAAACAGTAACACTCAGAAGAAAAACAGCAGAATCTAGTGTTCCATCCATGAAGAAAACCAGTCACTAATCAAGCGAATCTAACGCAGCCACATCTGTATGTGTTTGGGCGTATTTGACTTCACTTTTCTGAGTGGGAGTCATCTTGAACATCAGCTCTCCAGGTGCCTTTGCACTTGGTGTTCCACTCTGGCAGGCAAGGCACTGTCTATATGTCAAAATATGAACTTACCCATAGAATGCTGGTATCTCAGCTATGCCAATTCCATCTCTAAACAAGATTTGGTTTCTTAACAATGTACAACAAAATTCCTTATAGGCAAACTCTCAATGACACAGGTAACCTATCACTGGAACAACGGTAAACAGCTGGGTTTACCAGAGCAGGACAAAGTCTAAATTCATTTAAATGTTGGATTTAACCATCGGTTCTTCAGCTTATTTCAGACATCGGAGGTCTGTGTGTCCTTCCTTCTTGTGTCTGCAAGTTTCATTGTCCCAGGTAATGTCCAACTTCTCCACCATTTCAATTCTTTGGAAATACAACTATTGTACATCTTCTACAGCGTTGACTTCTTCCAATAAAAGTTTCTTTTTGAGGATTTCATTAACAAAACAAAGATTATATATATACATAGGTTTGTATATGTGTGTATATATATATAAATATATATCATCTCCTCTTTACTAGCTGTCACCTTTGTGATACTAATTTCTTCTCTGTCAAGCATTTTCTCCTGAAGGTATAAAATAATTTAAAAAACATCAGAGAATAAAAGAAGAGACAAATGAATAAAAATGCTTCAGAAATAGTTGTGCTAGAAGAGCAAGACTTTAAAAGTAGAATAGATCAGTTGCAATAGAGGTAAGAACTTCAACTGGGCAGTCAAAGACCTTTTGAGAAACAGGACAAAGAAGCCTCTTGATTCAGTACAGTGTGTTCATTTGCCTTCCAGAGAAACTGAGCTATCCTCACAACAGCTTTACACTTTTCTCTGGGTTCAGATAACAAATAAACATTTGGTTCTATTAATTGCATGATATTTGGCTGAAAAACTCTCAAGGTAAGATACATGTTTTCCACTGAAGAGAGGAGAGTTAAAACAAAAAAGAAATGTACTATTAGAATGGTAATTTCCTAAGTAGTCCAATCTTTTGATGGAACAGCATGAAGCACTAGGGTTGGATAATTTTTGTCCAGAGCTGCACAAGGGAATTAGCTAGAAAGAAGGTCAGTATAGTACACAGAGAAAAAATTCACATTTTCTTGCTTCCTGAGCACTCCATTGAATCTGCACAAATAGTTAAGTGTTTGCAGCCAAACTGAGCATGCACTTGTATCCTACTTTCCCGAAACAGAAAAGCACCATCTTAAGCATCAAACTAAGGAACAGCATTACGTGATCCAAAAGGTGTACCTAGGGTGAAAAATCATCTGCACGCAAGAAACCACAGCAAGATTTTTTTTGTCTCACTTAAGCTCCTCTTAAAATTGACTTCAGTGAATTTTAAGTGATGTGTCCTTTATTTGTTTGTGCTATAGATAAAGGGCAGAATTAACACAATCAGACACGGGTCAGCTTTGGAGTCAGTATCTATTAAGAGAGCCTGTTTCCCACAGAGAGCCCGGTTTCCCACAGAGCCGTTCTGTCTTTCAGGGCAAAACACAAGAGAAAAGTTATTTAGAATTATCAGCTACTACATAAACGAATACATACCCAAACCTTCTGACTCAAACAGGCAGGTATCATCCACCCCTACATCTCTGCACCAGGATAAGAAATTTGCTGTGTTGTCCCGTGCAAAAAAAGACCCCGAAGGAGCATTTGCTTTGCATGGAATCTTCCGCACTGGTAAGGTCTGAAAAACAGAAGTTCTCTATTTAGATAAATGATCCATGCTAGCATAATACTTGACTTACATACTTATGAATCAAGACGCAGGTTTGCATAGACGGGTGGCTGCCACCAACCTATTTCCTTGTCCATTAAAGAATTCCAAGCAAAGAAGAATGAAGTGAATTTAACAGTATGAAGCTGTCAACCACAGTCTTTTCAAAAGCATCATGACAGGCTATGCAATGTGAAGTTCAGAGCTGAACCCATGTGATTCTTAGGAATATTAGCAACTGCAATTTGGGGATTTGGTGTTTGGTCCCATTCAGAGAATTAAAACAAGAAATTATAAAGACAGAGTTTAAACTAGAAACCGAACTTTCCCCAAATTAAGGGCAAATTAGATCTACGTTAGGAGATAGATGTTGAGGACTCAAGCCTGTAAACACTTCAGAAAGGCCACTGTCTCCCATTTAACAACGTCATCTAGTAGCTACAAGATCAAGGTTTAACACAGAGCCAGGCTCTTATTGTACCTGAGTAATTCCATCCATTTACATTATTTCAGTACCAGAGGAGATGCTATTGATACAGCATATCAATATCCAAGGAAACAGAAAAATTACCTCAGCAAGCTTTATGTATATGACTCAGTAAATGTACCAATACAAGCAAAAAAATACTACTGCATTTATTTATCATTTAAAGTTTCTTTTTCTCAAATGAAAACTACCCATAATCTGTGGCAAAATGAAAAAGAATTAAACACTGTTACTACATAAATTTTAGAAACCTCTAAGCCATGGAGGAACTCTCACCCCACGCCAATTTGAATGTGCTACTTTTCTGTTATGCTGATTTATGAAATAGTTGCTTCTGTTCTGAGGTCAGCAGTTACTCAATGACAAGTGAGCCAAGAGGCAGAAAACTGAAAATGGTGTCTCTACTAGTTCCTAGATCAATGTCCAGAAGTCAAGTTTTAACAGTCCAAAATAGTTCTTGGAAATGCAGAAAGAAAAAAGACACGGGAGTAGGCTGCTGGTAGCATAGCGATATCAGTATCTAAAGACAGCTTAGAAAGAGTTTATATATTATTATATATTAGATGTATGATAGCAGCAATGTAACTGCAGAATACAACTACATGCACAGAACTACCCATCTCTATATACCTGATAAACAAAATAAACTGCAATACAATGGCTACAGGGATAAACACTTATCCTATAGGATAAGTCAATGGGAGCTTATAAATTGCTTCAGACATAAATACATGCTGTAGAAATACGTTTAGACTTATTCCTCAGACCACCACCTAGCTCTCATTCCCTCATGTTTCTTATTCCAATTGCTTTTTTTTTTTTTATGTTTATTTCCCTGTTTTGCAAAAATGATGCTTATGTTTCAAAATACTTAAAAGGAGTTTTAACAGAATACTTTTCTATATTGTATTCTCAGAAAACACTGACCAGTTTTACACGATATTTTAAAGGAAAACCCAAGTAACCTTTGTGTCGTAGACATGATATTATCACCTGGACCATTCTGGAATTAGAGGGGGGAAGAAGGAAGAACGTAGGGAAGGATACATGAATATTCAATATAACTAGTAAAAGTAAAAACAATGAAACCCGAATTCTTCCAAGGGGCTTTAGATATGGATCAATCTTACCAGATGAGAGCATAAGGAAGTTGTTAACCATTATTTAAATCCCTTTATGCTTCTGAGGAAAAAGGCAAAATGGGGAAGAAAGCTCCATTCCTCACAAGTCAGGGTTTTTTATATATGTATATTAAAAAAGAAGCTATTATCACTAGACACAGTTCTAGACTAGCACCCTTTCCACATCACACTAATTCCATCAAAGAAACAAGAAGTATCAGAACCTGAGGCAAATTCTCATTATACTCTACAGACTGCTTCACACATGGAATTTCCCCTTGTGACTTCCAGCCTTTAGGAAGAAATAACGAAGGACTTGTCCATCTGTGCCGCCCTCTACATCCTTTCTCAGGAGATTTTAATAGGACAAGTCTAATAGCCTTAAAAGCGCCCTTGCTTCTGTTAAAAAGGAGTGACACCAAATCCTCTGGCAGCCTGCTGGAGGAAGGTCAACTAGTCTCCATTTGGAGAAAAGCTGTCAAAACAAGCCTTTTGTTTCATGATTGCCTGCTAAAATCTTACACAAAACATTGTGAAAAACTTTAAGAAGTTCTTTTTTCAAAATAATTTCCACAGCAAAGGTCTAACCTGACCTTACTTCCCTCAGGGCAGAAGAGGGAGCAGCAGTGTGGGCAGGGAGGTTTGACTGGCTGCCAGAAGTGAGATGGGAAACAGGGAGGGAGCAGCAAGAGTTGGGCTGCTCCAGGAGGGAAGACAAGGGCAGGAGCCAAGGGTCACACCGGCACGGGAGGTGGCAGCCCTCACTGGCAATGGTGCAGTCCCACTGCACCTGAATAACGCAGTAACACCATCAAATGGAATTAAATTCTTTTCCCATAATACCTTTGCTTGGACTAGAGTATCTGAAGTGATATGTGGATGTTGAACCAACTGAGTTAACGGGTCAGTGCAAGGAGACTAAACAAATTATATCTAATAAAACTATACTCTTTGGAATTTTTGAATGATTAGATCCAATTTAGAGCAGAAATTTTGCATGACTGCGTAATGGATTAGCAGCACTGTGACAGGAACAAGGTGACAAGAAGCCAGCATGAGTATTCCTGACACTTGCAGGCTTGTGCATAAGCTACTTCAGAGAGCACGGAAAGGAGATAAAGCTACAAGTTCTCCTTTGCAGAAAACTAATAAGTCTTCTCCAAGATCAAAACGGTTTTAAACCCCAGGAAGAGCTCGGAGGGGCATTCTAGGTGAGATCACACCAGGTTTGTTTCCTTCCACTCAGTTCTCCAGCTCCAGCCAAAAAAAAAAAAAGAAAGAATGTGCTACATGGCTGGTGGCTGCCATCTGGCAAGCGGAGAAGACTTGGGCCCAGCATGGGCACAACCAATCTGCTCTACTTGGCCCTGAGCCCAGAGGGCATGAGCAAATCTGTAGCACTGGTCCTGGAGACCAGGAGCTGCTCCTTGGCACAGATGCCCTCAGCAGTACAAAAGCAGCTAGAAGCAAGGAGGTAGCCAAGAGAACCCGCACTGCTTTTCTGTAAGGGGCTATTGGGAAGGCGTTGTAATGCCTGGCAGGAACACTGCAGTTTTCCCCTGGGTCGCTGCTGCTCCCCACTCCTAACAACATGTGAATAAATCTGGTTCTAAATACTTTATGTCTTCTGATTTAGGTAGATCGTAATGACTGTAGAAATGCTTTCAAGGAAAGCAATTCAGAACAGATGGTTTATGTCTCAGAAATTCATTCAGAGTCAGCAAATAAACCACCTAAAACTTCATGTACGTAGCAGAGTATCCATAAATTATACTTCTATACCTTGACAACTATGATAGACCTTGGAACACATCAGTCAACCTGGCTTCGCTGTGAAGCTTCGACATTCGTGGAGCTTGCAACATTTCTTTTACAATTACAAAGTGATAGGAGAACGTTTTGGTAGTAATGGCTGCTGGCAGCAAATAGGAAGAGTCTAGGTACAGAATTATCATACTTAACTAATGAACTTGCGATATTCTCTAGTTTCATAGTGACACAAAAAAAATGTCTGGTTTACAGGAACCCTGTGTGACAACTCAGGAGTGACAAACAACCAAATGTAAAAAACACGGCATCTCCTGGACTACAGAAGGGAAAAAAACCCCTACATTAGTGAAGAGGAAAGGGAAAAAAAAAAAGCTTTAAGTCATTTTATGAAACAAATACTACACATATAAATATCCCTGGCATCACACGATCTCACTAAAATGTAGCATTCTATATTTCATTCCACTTCCCACAATAGTAGTATCCTGCTGAACAGCAAAACCTCATCTTCTCCATGCAATAACAGCACGATCAGGTCTATCACAGAAATCATAGCAAAATACTCATATTTTCTTATCACCTAATAAATTTCCCTACCACCTTTTAAATAGAAGTGTACTTTTTTAAGATTTCCAAAACAATCACTATAACATGCAACCTATAACACATGAAAGCTCTTAGTTAAGAAAGGTTTAATGCACAAATATTTTTTACTGATTTGTATAAATGGCCTGACTATTTCAAAAGTGCTTTCTAACAGATCGTTCTGAAGTAATTAGGTTTCCATATGGCAAAAGTGACTTTTGTTGACATAGTATAGTATAACCGCAGTTGCTTTGAAACAGCAGTGGCCGCAATTACTCCTATCAAATATCATGAAAACAATTCCCCAGTTACACTCCTTTTACAATCTTGTCTTGTTGATGTGCATGCATGTGGTTTAATGCAGGATGTGAAAGTGTGAGTGAAACATATGACGCAACCCTGGAAAAATGCTGTCAGGTTCACTTCTAAACCCAAAAGGGACTCTCTTACACCAATGCCCTGAAATCACATGGAAAAATGTATATTTTTTTTCTACGGTTTTTCCAAAATGAGGGTCCACAAATACCTGTTAAAAACTCCATTTTTTTTTTTTAGTAGCAGAGACTTGAGCCATATTTTGAAGAATCCTAATCATACTGCCCTCCGAGTAGGTGATTTCAGAACTTTTTGAACTGTCACTCTCACTTGAATAAAAGGAAAAAGATTAGCAATTTTGTGTGTTGTGGAAGAGGGTTACAGGTAGCTAGGCACTCGTAGGAAAACTTTGCTTTTATCGCCTGATGACCTACATTAACTGAAATGAGGGGGAACAGACACTATGGAGACTGCAGTATCTGACCACGCTGGTGCCTTTAGCATTACGTAAGCATAAATTCATACTAAAACGTGATATAATGTAATATATCCACTAGACAGA
>JAVSBS010007233.1:26642-68613 GCA_033124195.1 Coracias cyanogaster | reverse complement strand
TATATCCACTAGACAGAACATGTATCTGTTTCAGAACTTTTAACAACACTGCCTTTAACTTTGCTACTGGCCACAGCGTTATTCTCCTCCTTAAATTCTTCCCTCATTTTGCTCAGGTATTCTTAGAAAAGCCCTTATCGCTACAAGGACCTCCTCTGACTGATCTGTTCGGGTTCCCCTCACCACAGAGCGACCACAGCCAACCATCCTTTATCCGGCTGCTATTCTTAATTCTTCAAACTGAACATGTTTCAGATTCCATTTATAAATCACAGAAGCAGTGTCCCAGACGCCCATTCCAGCAAAGGAAAATTAAGTTTACCTTAGACTGGTTTGCAGTGCCAAAATTCAGGTTCAGTGGCTAGCCATAAAGCACAGACAAGTATGAACTAGACATCAAGTAAATGAAACTGTAATACCTACAAGATAAAAGAACTACTCCTTGGCAAGGCGGGCTTTGTTTTCCCCTGCCCCATTTACTATGGGAGAGAACACACTTCAAATGTAACAACTGGACCAACAATCTAAAGAATGTGCTAAACACATGCGCAAAATGGATGTGGAAGGAACTCCATATGAAATATGTACACAGAATTTAAAATGAAGCATTTCCCACTGCAAAAAAAAAAAACTTAAAAAAATATAATCCCCCTCTAGCCCTCTCAAAGCCACAATAAAAGTTAAAATCCAGGAAAACTGAAAAAAAAAAAAATTTTTTGAGGGCTTAGGAGACATCAATAAAAACTGCCAAACTTTTCAACTGACATGGAAGCAGGAACAGCTTCCAGATTAATTAAAAATTACATTGCACTTACAACAAAGAAAGCATCCTTAAGCTATTCACTTAACAAATGGCAAAATATTGTCCTTCCATGAAATACAGTCTTTCCACTGTCATATTAAGTACTCCAGAGACATGTCATTTTAATGGAGTAGCAGGTTGGATTTCAAGTTTAAAGAGCAGATTTTTACCCTATGTAATCACTGCAGAGATCATCAAAAGCCAAAAATCACTCATTATCAACTTCCTAGATTCTAAGAAAGCATTTGTGATCACTTTGGAATAGCTAACAGATTTATGATATGCCAATAAAAATAATTAACATCATCAAGGCTTTATAACAACATACAGATTACAATGTTAAAATAAATACAGAACTAAGTCAATGGTTTAGCCACGCTATTAGCGTCGAAGTAGAGTATATTCTCCCACGTCTTCCACACAGCATTAGTTTTAACCTCTTAAGAGTAAGCACAGATGGAGAATAAGACTAATTTAACAACAATGTAGTTTTAGAAGTTAAGCTTTTGTTCCCAGCTTTCTTCTTCTAACCGCTCTGTCCAGAACACACCTTACTGGTCACACAGCACAAGATGAAAACACTGGTTATCATTCCAAAAAAGATGGGTTAATAAATAAATATGAAAAACTAACAGAAACAGGGCAGCTCCTGCTTCCAGCAGTGTGTGAGAAAGCCAAGGAACACAAGAGGTGATTCACTTCACATACAATGCACCGGACAACAGCGATACCCAGAAGTAAATCACGCCAAAAATGGTCAAGGCAGAAGCTTCACTCACCAGCTTAAGCACATTTGATTATCTGACTAATAACTCACTTCAATGTAGTGAAGCAACAAGTCCATTTCAACATATAGAGGCAAAACCATGACACCTGCCAGAACCAGAAGGCCACCTGTGAGAGGTGTTGGGCAGCTGGACACCACACAGAGCCCAACAAGCAGGACTCTTCCATCGGAGAGCAGGTGAGGCACAGCTAATGGAAGCTGACAACAGAGAGCCCATCAACACAGATGGCAGTCCCTGCTCCTGCCCACTCGCTTTGTGTAATTCAGGATGGTACTAAGTCACTATAGCCCCAAAGTCTTGGGGAGGTCTATAAATTGACTTCCAAAACTTCCAGACACCTACCTGTATAGCATATTTCTGCCCACTGGCAAGTTCATATTTATTAATAGTCTTTCAAAGATCTTGCAGAAGTGATTTACAAACTCCAGACATATACACACCACAAATTAAAAGCCACTACTTCTACTTATCTACAATCTGAAAGTGCTAGCAGGCCAAATGAAAAAATCAAAGGTGGTTTGGTTTTTTTTTTTCTAATGCTATAACAGCATTAAAGAGAAAGACTATCATTAGATAGCATTAAAGAGAGATACTGCAATAAAAATTTAAAAATAAGTTTATTAAAAGTGTATAAACAGAGAAACTAAACTGGAGACACTAAGATAGGTCATAGCAAAGCTCTCCTTGCAGTCTTCCTGAAAACCAACGTACGGGGCAAACCTAGGATTCAGTAATACATTCCCACTCAGTAAAAGCTCTATACATTCTCCTTAAACCTCTGGTTTTCTAAATTTACTTTAGACAGGGATTTTTTAAATGGGCATTTCATAATAGGTTTCTTCGATAATATCTGATTAGAACAGAATGGGGCAATTCTCCTAGTTGCTGTTTCAGAGGACAATTACACCTTATCTTTGATACGTGATCATGAGCTTTTTCCGTCACAACCACAGAAGCCAGAGTTGAATTAATGTAGAGTTAGTTGAAGAAGTTAAAGAATCCTAGTTTCTGAATTTCCATCATTTATGTTGTAATGTAATGAGAAAAACAGAAGGATTGCATTTGAGTAAGTTGTTTGTGGCTATTTCATTGTCACGCAGCACAACATGTGAATGAACGTAGCAAGTCCATGCATAAGTAGCAATTTTTCCATGAGATAAACTGGTCAAATCTGAGTGGATTTTCACGGGACACATTTTAGAAAGCATCTTATTAACCCACAATCATGTCTTATCAAACATCACATTCTTGAAGGGGATATGATTCTCTCAAAGTAAAGTTAAATATGAAAAATATTAAATGTTTGGCAAAAACAACTCCTTTTAGTCTCAGAAATTTCAAAATCACTTTTTCCCCTGAACCATTCCAGAAGAACCCAAGCTAAGGACAATGCTTAGAAGATTTCAGTCTGAATAGCTGAAGTCCATCAAAATGCATTACAGGTTCTAAAATTTCATATCGAAAGATGTTCCCATACTTTCACTTGCACTGTGGCATAATATAGTTCAAACGACCACTGTATTTCTGCAATGTATGGAATTTTAGTGGATAACCTGTCACTAGCAGTCTGAATAATAAATGTCAGAAACCATTCAAATTCCTTGATGTAATAATTACAGCACTGGGTATGCTGCTGTATCACAGTCATGCCTCTTCTTCCTTTTTTCTCCCATTTCTCTCAATGATCAATCTCACACTTTGTGACTTTTTGAAGTGCAAGGAGGGGTGGGGCGTTCCTAGCTCTTTCTGTAAGATTAGTTCCAAATGGTGCTTTACCTAACACAGGCCAAGTGTTAAGGAAGACCGTGATAAAGATCTATGCTGTCTAAAGGAAGAGAGAATTTTTTCAGATGTTTTATCTGCGTGCTTCTTGCATTTCCAGATGTTTAACAAAGATACAATTTTTATGCAGGAGCTGAAAACACTCAGCAAGAACTTCACATGTAGCTCACTGCAGGTAAGTCTGATTCTCCAAAGCCTTTCATTTTTAACAAAAATCGCATCTTTGCCTTTATGATAAAGAATCTGATTTTCTGTGAGTTTTCCAATTAGAAACCACAAGGAAACTGCTAGAGCCCTGGGAATTCTAAGCTGGCGTAGAATTTTAAAATGTCCATGATTTGAAAAACATGTTGGAATGTTAATCTATACAGCCAAATTTCCAAACCAGCCTTAAATCAGCCTCTAAAGTTGCGAACAAAGCTTTACTGTGTACTTGAAGCATTTGGGGCCAATTCACATATACAAACCCAAATGGGAATACACGGTTATTTAAATAAACAAATCAGATATAATTACGATATCTATAAATTGGTGTCTATGCCTCAAACGTCTATTTTTTCCTTCTGCATTTCAGTCATCACTTATGGCTGCATATTCACTATTCCCATTGTTTCAGAAATTTTGGCTCATGATTGGAAGTTCAAGACTCACTATTGGTAAATGGATCAACTTCTGTAGTGCTTGCTTATTCATGATTCCCTAAAAACTACTAACGCTAAGTTTGACCTAAGAATTGCACAATTAAGCTGAAGATAGTTGGTCTAAATTATATTTCCTCAAGCTTTTAAAAAGATTTACTAATTTCCATTCAAGTCTCTAATCTCACATTTCTGTTCCAGACTATCCCTAATAGTCTAGATAAAAAGCCCCATAGAAAGATGTTACAACGATTTTTACAGTTTGCTTTAAAGACTTCACAAAATAAATAATAGGAATGTTACAATGCATTTCACATAAGAGGCAAAATCCAGCAAATGGAAAAAATGTCTGTTTATATATTTCTCTCAGAAAATATGCCATCCCTATTTGCAATTCCTGGACTGGAGTAATGGTGACAATGTTATGAAAACTTCCAGTTTTAATACAAATTTTATTAAGTGTCTAAGTATTACTATTCCATACAAAACCAATGTTAATATCTCTGGAAAACACTCGAGGCGTCTTCTAGTTAAATGATAATATTAGAAAACAAAGTTTGGTTCTCCTCTGGACCTGATTTGCGGTCTGAATCATTATCATATTTTCAAAAGCAGGAGCTAACAGGTGGTTAACTGCCCAAATCTGCACTGCCTTTTCCATGACCATGGCCTTGAGATGCAAATTCTGGTTATTTCTGCAATATCAAATAGGAGTGGGGGGAGGGCTATGCAGGAGAACCCCTACTTCAGGTTCACTGACAAGAGCAAGGCCAGAGATTAATTGTGCTCCAGTCAAACAAGGGAACAAACCACATTTTCCCAAGGACAAGAAGTATCTGTGGGAAGAACGATCCACAGGGACATGGCTCCTTCCAGGATTACGTAGCTCAGCCTCCAACACAGCACATGGCTTAAAGTGCACCTAAAAGCTTTGAAGCTCTTCAACGTATTCACCTGCAAAGTGCCAAGTAGACAACCACATAATTTCCTAAACCTGTTCAGAAATCTCCTTTCATGGTCTGGTGGGAAACAGAACTCTATCCTACCACGCAATCCTCCTGCAAGCAGAGAAGCTTTAGTTGTAAGGGTTATTTGCTGAGGCATATAGGGTTTGTCCACATGACCTGCTGCAGGCAAATCTTACAGGATCTGCAAGAAACCTGGTAGCAATCCAGTAGAACATGAGCTCGGCAAGCTATTGACATGTCTGAGAAAGGTACAAGGAATTCTCTAACAAACAGCTTTAGTCTTGTGGAAATGATTCCTTCCAGATGGATTAGCACTTGTGAGTCATTTCGCAAGATTATTCTTTTCCCCTCATATCCACAACAGTCTGCCACTACAAAGATTAATATACAAAAAGACAATGCTCTACTTTTTTTCCTCCCACATAACCGAGGCCATATCTATATTGTCTATGATTAGAAACTGGCTCCACAAGCTTCTAGCGCAAAACGAAAGTCTCCAGAAAGTACAAGTGTGGAGAGAAGCAAATCGCTGCCCCAGACCACAAAGAATCTGTCACAGCCTAACCACAGTCATGCAATTCCTGACTGGAGAGTCAGATTTATAACTTACAAAGAGCACCTGAGCACGGCTCTGCTATACCCGAGGACTCGACTCAAGGCAGCCAGGCTCAAGGCACCAAGCGTACAGAACGCTGCATTCGCTGAGGATCCATAGGACACAGAACCTTGAGAAACTGGAGCCTACGGTAAAAGTCAAACCACCGTGTTGATTATATCAGACTTTCAGCTTGGCCATCCAGGGTCTAAGAAGAGCAAGAATCACATACTTCAAACAAAGACACTTCAAAGCAGATAAAACATAGAAAAAACTCTCCAAAGAGAAAAATTTATTCTCAGCTCTTCCCATTTGAACTTGAATTACATCTTCAGGCAGGAAAATTTATACCCTTTACAAATAAAAAAAAAGCCAAAACATTGTAGCAATTCTCTCTATTGTACCTGTGGATGCTCTCAGAGCAATCACACGTCCCCGATTCCATTGAAGAATCTGTTAATCTTATCCTTAATTAAGAATATTCTGATGTAGTAAGTTCAAAAACTATTATTATATTTCAGAAAGACCAAATGAAGGGAAATAATAAATTTACTAATTGTCATTTCACAGCACCTCAGTCATTTGTCTAGAGGATTATTTCCTTAGGGCAGGACCTTTTCTACTTGAAGAAGAACTATAAAGTTATCTCTTTTGGCCTATTTTTTGCATTTTAATATCCTGAATAATTTCAAGGTACACCCACTTTTTGACAACTCCAGTAAGGGAAGCTCAAAGAGCTTTGCTGTTGATCTTATAAACTATAATATCTAGTCCAAATAATTTTTTATTAGCATCCTCATTTTTAAGAGCCCTCCAAAACTGTGGTCTTTTCTACTTTATTCAGGTTTAGTTAGATATTAAACCAAATACAGAGTCTTCAAATTAGGCCAAGCACAGCCTGCCTCCTGTCCACCACACTTTGCTTTCTTTAATGATGCACGTCTTGGATACTGAGACATTTATTACTCCTCGTGAACCTCCAGGACTCCGCTCATTTCACCATTCCCATAATCCCTATTATGCAAAGGAATGTTTGAAAAGATAGAACAAGCACAAACTTATCTTTTGTTAGAGTAATCCCAGAGCTGTGACTCAATCCTGATGCAGACTGGTTCAGGTGAGTCAAATCCCAACCCATTGGTTCAGATTCCCTGCTTTAGGAGGACTAGGCTCCTTGTGTTTGCTTGTGGCTGCATCCCACAGCACACACAAAGCTCTTTGGAGCAGACCCACAAGCAAAGGTCTGTCTCCTACCTATGTTTAGAGGATCATGAGTTTTCACATTTCTGGTGATTAAGCAGAGTCAAATATCAATTGGTTTTCATACACGGAACTACCTAATAGTAATCACTTCTCTGGGCAACCTCTTCCAGCGCCTCGCCACCCTCATAGTGAAGAGCTGCTTCCTTACATCTAATCTAAATCTACCCTCTTTCAGCTTAAAACTGCTGTCCCCTGTCTGATCACTACAAGCCCTTGCAAAAAGTCCCTCCCCAGCTTTCCTGTAGGCCCCCTCTGGATACCGGGAGGCCACCATCAGGTCTCCTCAGTGTCTTCTTCAGGCTGAACAAGCCCAACTCTCTCAGCCTGTCTTCAAAGGAGAGGTGTTCCATCTCTGATCACCTTCATGGCCCTGCTCTGGATCCGCTCCAACAGGTCCATGTCAAAGCATTTTTACAATGTTCACAAACGAAGCCACCACTGTACAGTGAACAGTATTCCCACATTGCAGATGTGGAAAACAAAAGCACAGAGCTGTATTCTCCCAAAAGCAAACAATAAGCTTAGAGCTGAGAGGAGAAATTAACTTGGCCTCCGGTTTATAATCTTGCTCTTTTGCCACCAGCCCCTTTTTTCAATATTGACAGTATCCAAACCAATTTCCTGGCTTTTCAAGTCCCTTATTTGACAGGATTGTGCCTCTACTTCCACAGATATACATAATTCTCCTTAGAAACATAAACAACTTGACATTTAAAACAAACTGTGAGTTTGCAGTTGTGAAACTGCTGAATCGTTTCACCCCTGAGATCCACCTTCAGCAGCAGAACTTATTTAAAGGCAAAAAAAACTTCCATCCCAAATAGTGCTTTAGATCCCTTAATTGTAACCATCAAGATGCATAATGTGACTCTCAAATTGCTCTCACTAGGTCAAAAATTTCACTTTTCCCCTTTGTATCTGGATTTATTTTGTTCTTGCTTCTATTTCTTTTCAAATCTAGATCCCAGCTTCCTGAAAACAAGGTTGAATTTTAGACTCCAATTCCTTATTCAAATGCATTTCTAAGAGAGATCCGAGTTGAGATATATCTCATAAAGCCCTGAGTATTCTGATTCAGCTTCAACCTACTTCCATTTGCCATGAAAACATAGTTTTCAGCGGGATGTTCGTAAATACATAGGCAGCTTCAAGGATGGTGGTCAGACTACTATGTCGTGCCTATTGAAATGGTGATAACTATTAACACAACTTATTTATGTTTATCATAAAATCTTAAGTAACAGGCTTACGAAGCTAAGCCCAAGCAAATGTGGGCTCTGTGCATACTGCACATGCCCTGATGCTCTGAATTTGTTTGTACAGCTGTGAAATTCTGAAATTAACTATCTGTCAGGAAAAGTAAAATACTGCCAGGAGAACGTGGAGATGAAATCCAAGCCAATGGGAGAAAATTACAAAATGGCATCCTGTGACATGAATCACTTCTACGGAATAACTCCTGCTATAATCATAAGTCTGTAGTTTCTAGACAGTAGATCATTAGCAGCAGCAGCACAGGTAGTTCCAACAACTTACTACCATACAAATCTTGAGATTTATTAAGATTGATATCAGTCATCTCCTTGTCATTTTATAAATATACATGGATAGGTTTGTTTTTGACTGAAAAATCTCCAAAAAGGGGAAAAAATGAGTTCTTTAAAAATATATCATACAGTCACACCAGCCTAATACTGCCCTCCCTCTTGAAAATTTTCATTTTCATTTAAAACTGAAAGTTTTGTCTGTCTGAAGCAAAGGATCACATATAACCTCAATGTTTTCAGAATCATCAGGTTTTGAAGCATGTTTTAGCTGCTTAACCATGAAGAACACTGTCTACTGGGATTTGCAAAAGAACCTTGCACCTCACATCCTTTGAAATGTACCATCGTTAAACGCTTCATCCTTAGAAACTGGCATGCTTTTAATAACTTATTACTGAATGATTAACAAACCAAACACCACAAGGCTGTGGAGGTAGACTCACAGAGGACACATTCAGAGTATCTAGTATGATATCCCAAAGTGCCTGTTACGGCATGAAGCTCGGGAGGACAACGAGCAGATACTGTGTAAATGGCACCAGAGGCTGCCAAACTCCTGCAGAGTATGACTCAGGTGCTATTTTTAGCTGCCGGGGTTCAGTCCTAAAGAGGCATCTTTATACAGAAAGAAGTTGAATTTCATTTAAAATTATTTATTGGACGTTTGACCCTTGCGGAAGGATAGATTTGCCCACATCCAGCTGCACAACTAGCAAGGTGTTCAGCCCCAAGGAGCAGTAACGCACAGAAGTGACCCTATTGGGTCAGCTAAAGGTTCCTCTAACCCAGATGCAGACTGGTCATAAGTACCTGGGGAAGAAGAAGACCAAGGGAAACCTGTTACACCTTTCAATACTTTCTCAAGCTCCAACCATTTTCAGCCACGGGGACTTTCTCATCTAGATGGGGTTCCTGTCTTTTCACCCTTCCAAGAGATCTCTCTTCCATTACCTTATTCAGTGTTTTTTTTCTTGAACTCAGGTAAACTTTAACACTCATTGGCAAGAAATGTCCAACTGGTTCATAAACAAGGAGCCCTGTTTGGTTGCTTGGCTCCTACTAGCTCCATTCTACGTCCCCTCAATTTTTATATAGACTGAATATCTACCACACCATTCCTGATTTTGCAGGTCCCATCATATGCCCTCATGCTGCCTCTTTCCACACTGAAGAATCCTGATCTAATCAGTCAGTCATAAAAAGCTACTCCATTGATCTCCTCCACTCCTAAAAATCTACTTCTTCATTGCCTTCCTCTGACTCTGAAGGAAACATTTATTTTTGCATCTCACACCTTTTAATCCCCTTTTCAGTTTCTTAAAACTTTATTCCCAAATTGTATTACCAGTAGTTTCCTTACTCTTTGGAAAATGTCCCCAGTATCCACTAGTGTTTCCACATGACAGAAAAAGGAAGTGTTTATATCAATAACATCATCTTCCTTCAAGATTTGGAAAACATGGTATTTTAGGAAGTATAACTTTTTGTTTATGCTTTCCTGATTTATTCCACGCTCAGAAAGGCTGACGCTGACCTAGGTGGTCACTGAAAGCTGAAGAAAGTTCATTCAGCTCACCCTAATAAGAAAGAGAATGATACAGTTCTGTCAAGAAACAAAAGTGAGCAGAACTAGAAAGACTGCACAGGCAGTTAATCCAGATGTGGTAGGATTTAACCTCCACCATTCTGGAGAGTGCTGCAATATGAACTTAAGGAATTACAACAAACAACTGATGAGTCGGTGTGCACAACATTCATTTCTAATGTCTTTTTACATGCGTTGCTACAGCTGCTAAACTGGCCAGAGAGCCACCAAGAGCTGCACAAGTGAGTTCCAGATGAGTAGTACACATCAAGCAGAACAGGATAGATCATCTTCCTCCAAGACAAAAGTAAACCCAAAATATTTTATGGAGCTTTGCCATCTAGGAAGTAGTTCATGTACAAGGAAAAAGTTCACTCATGAAAACAGACCAAATCTTCAAGCTTGTAGAGGAACTTAGTAAGATTACACACACACATCCGTTATCTATGGCCTTATCCTGTCTCACTCAGCTGCAACCTGGTGCTGCCTGCAAGCTGAACCTTCTGGCAGCCACTCATTTTATATCAGTCTGCTTCCACCTAAAAAAAATTAGAAGTTGCATACATGGATAGAAAAGCACATTATCTATTTTGATGGAGACTGAACTCTATAGAAGTCAGCAGCTTCTTCCAGCTGCCAGAGAAGTCACCAGGGCACCTGGGTGAAAGACCATAACGTTTCCGTTTTCATGTGCACAGAGAAATGGCCAAATGGCTTCAAAATTCCACATGTATTATTAACAGAGAGCATAATCATGATGCAGGGGAGGATTCAGGAATTCTTACTATGCTAAATTTCATACAGTATAATCTTCTTATAAATTTCTTTGGCACCACAAGTCAGATTTTCCAGTGTGTAGTCTAGTCCTATTGCCTAGGACTGCTACACAGGGAATTAAAATCTGAAAGGATGAATAGCTCCCTAATAGTCTACAATAACACAAATCTATTACTCTGCCATTTCTTTGAATTCTTAGTATATTAAGTATGAAATAATATACATTGAGAAAATAGCAGTAGAGCCGATTTTTTTCCCTTTAATTGCATTGCCTGTTATACCACTTTGACACAAAAAAGACCAACAAATCTAAGTAATTACCACATATGGAATTGCAAATGTCTAATTGGCTCCTAATGCAACTTAGGTTCAAGAAAAGGGGATCAGCTAACTGCAATAAGGAAGGCCGTATTCTCAGCTGAGGAAGTTAATAGAAGACAGAAGGTCTATCTCTTTTCAGTGGCAAAAAAATGAGGAGTACCAAACATTGATACATTTCTGGCTTATCTTTTCAAATAGTAGCTCTCTCCAAATAAGACACCATGATACAAAAAAAAAAAACCAAACCCACAAACACAAATACCCCAATAATCCAAAACAAACCAAAAAATGCGCGCGCACACACACACAAAAAAAACCCCACCAAAAACAAGGAAAAAACCAGCAACACAATCAACAAAACAACCAAAACCCCCAAGAGCAATGATTAGATATCTAACAATAACATTGTTTGATTTTTCTGAATATTCACTAGAACTTTGTAGTAGTGTTTATGACTATAGTTCTTCATTATAATTATATATTAAATAGACATGGTTTTCTGAGATGTCAGTCTGTAAAAACTCTTTACACTTTGATTTAATTGATTTTCTAGTATACTAGCTGGGTAAGATATGAAATGGAAATGCTTTAGAACTATGTAGCCAAGTTTACCTTTTGGATATACACTGAAGATTTTAGTAATTTTTGACACTAATGGCACATTTTGTTTGTTTAAGGGAAAAAAGTAACCCTTCGTTGTGCCTCGCTAGTTCCTAGGCTCAACTGAAAAGACTGCCATAAGTGTTTTCTCAACTTGGGAGCTATCATGTCACTAACAGGCCACCACATAGGTGCAGACAAGCTGGACCATATTATAAAGAGGAACTCAGAAGTCATCCAGTACTTGGACTAACCAAGCCCTGATTAAAACTTAAAACATGAGTTCCAGCTGTATTTTCCACCTTTGCGGAGGAAGGCTTCCTTCTCTGCTTTCTGACTTGTCTTTCTTCCCAGCTATCTCTTCCTTTTTCATTAGGAAAAAAAAAAAAAAAAAAAAAGACCCCAAAGCAACACAAACAATGCCCCCCTGCACATCTCCCCAACCCACAGAAGGTTAAAAATAAATAAATAAAGCCTGCCTCAGTCCAGACAAATTTCTTCTGCAGCAACATTTATGAGGTCAGAACAAAGAAAAACAGCTTATGCAGCTGCAGCAGACACAAGGCTGTCAGTTCTCAAAACTGCTGAGAAAATTTATGCTGTGCCCTCATTTCTGCTACAGACTAGTTATGAAAACTAGAAGACGAATAGAAGATGCGTTACGTGATTTCTGCTCTTGGGCTCTTTTTATCTGCTCTGTATTTAGCTTTCAAGGAAGATGTATCTGAATTCAACCAGAAAAATAAAAACAGGTTCACAGTAAACACATTCATGTGCAACCATCTCATTTAACTTCTCCCAGAAAGAAAACTTGCTACACTCTCGAATTCCTACCAGTAAGACTTTTCTATGAAAATCATTTAAACTAAAGGGAGGTTGCAGTCAAGCAAGATCATAACGTGATCTTTGCATAGCTCTTCAGTGTCTTCCAAAGGTTCACATTTTCCACATCATCCCTGCAACTCCTTACTGAACCCCTTCCAGTACGTCAACAGGAGCTTTAAATTCAAGGCACCAGAACGAACCATAGAATTTTATTATTGGCCTCCCTAGAGCTGTTTATGGAGGACAAGGCACCTCGCACAGCTACTTCATATTCCTCTTGCAAATAAATACAAAGATCACATTTTGTCTATTAGCTCCCGCACCACACTGCTAGATCTTGTTCTACATCTTATCCTCCACGTTACAAGTCATTTTTGTGAGTAACTGCCTCTCATAGTTACCTTAATAATTATGCAAGAAGCATTAATTGTCCCAATTTTATATTGCAATTTTTCTACACAGAGCAAATGCCTCCCTGCTGATTCACAGAGACTCCCCAAATGAAATCTCTTAACTGCACAAAAAAGTTCAGTACCAAAACAGTCCGATACCTCAGATAGGGATAATACATGCTAGAACGATCATCAACACTTACTTTGCCAGGCTTGTTTGCATCAAAGCTGTTTTCTTTAAATTTCTCCTGCAGGGTCTCAGCTAACCGACAAAGCAAGGCACCATTATCCAATTTCTCCATAAAGGTTTCTGCTGTTATTTCTCTACCTGAACAGCAAACAGAAAGTTAACATGGCAGAAAAGTGTGCAATGTTATAGACTGCATATGTGTAAAAAGAGAAATCAATAGAAATCTTGACAACAATTTGAAATATGCTTTCACTGAACAACTTGCATTACTTGGAATATTTAATTAATAACCTCACTACTACTTTACTGGTAGACATAAAGCAAATTATTCAAAAATAACACACATTCTTTGCGAAGGCATGTGCTAATTGAAACACCACAGATGTCATTTTACTTACAAAATTCCAGTGCTTTTAACATCGGATTTTAAAAGACGGAGTGCAGCGGGCAAATGGTTTACAGCGGTGTGCATGGGTAGCTACAGTGTAAGAGTCGCTTGCACTACCGCAGTTTATTTTGCAACAGAATTAGAAAAGCACATCAATAACAAAAGGACTGTGGTTTTTTAAAAAGACTTTAAGAACTGATCCTGCAAGAAGTTGATGAGATGCTCCAGTGACTGCAATGCTCCTTTGCAAGAGCTTTTCCAGAAGTAAAGCTACGGACGTAAAAAAGGAAGAGAGCGACATTTCATGTAATGTATCTACACACCACAGATTTAAATTTGCACCCAAAGAACCAAGTCAAAATACTCTGGTTTCAAAACTTATCAATTATGACTCTAGATGATGTTGTACGTCAGCTGCCACAGACAAGCCTCCCAGGCTAGAGCAGGTTTCTCCTGGAGAGAATCCCACGAGTCCCATGATGAGACGCGCATTCTGACCAGGTTGGACAGGCCAGATGAGAAGGGAATCATTTACCACCCTAGACTGAACTTCCAGAATCATAACATTGTTCCCAGGTTAAAATATTCCTATTTCATATTGAAGGTTTTCCTTTTTCACATTTCTACTGGAAAATTTGCCTTCTTTTTGGATAGTTTTTTGACCGGCAGCTGTATTTTTTTCTTAACTTGTAGTAATATCAAGAGAGCATCAAGGACTAATTCTTGCTCTTCCTGTTAAGACAGGATTTATTTCTTTTTGGTGATATTTACGTATGCCGTTTAGGAACAGGAATAACACTATCAACTCATTTTTCATAGGCTGTTATGCAGTGATCATCAGTGACAATAACCTGCCAAAAAAGTTTTTTTAAAGCTGAAATGAGAGTGGTTCTTCACCCCATCCAGATCCACTCCTGCTGCTCAAAACCAGCTTGTTTGCAAGCAGACAACAGGTAGAAATCAGCCCACTGCTGGTCCGGTTGTTTTGCCCCAGATTTTCAACCAACAAGCAGCTGCCTGACTAAACCAGGTTTTTGTTTTTCTAGTTAGTTTCGGGAATTTTATTTTCCATGAGACGTCTGGAAACTGAAAACTAATTTGTTTAGAACAGGTTCACAACATCAGTTGTCAAAAAAAAAACCAAACTAGGAAAAGTAGATTTAGAAAAAAGTATTAAAGCTTTTCTATATCTTCTCACTCAGAAAAGAGGGGAAAATCATATTCAGAAGTAACAAAAATAAGCAAAAATTAATATTGTACTTCTGCATTGTAATCTGACAGTCAATATCACCTATAAAACTGAATACAGCAGTATGGTTACAAAAATGGTAAAGGAAAGCTGATTTCTCTTACGCCTTTGCCTGAAAACTTTTAGGTATTTCAGCATCCTTTGGGCTAAACAAATGTGGGTCTTCTCTGTTTGGTCAGTTAAAATCAAAGACTAAGATAAAGACCTTGGCAGCAAATCATCTTCAGATATAACAGCAGATTTATGGCTTTGGTTGAAGTTAAACTTGTGTTTTCTAACACATTTAAACTTCAAAAATATCTGTTCCATGTGAAGGGGTTTGTGTTTTTTTTTTTCCTTCTTTTTATTGCCCCTTGATTCTCTCTGCCGTATAGCCCGTGTTATAGCGCCTGTAAACCTAAATGACTTCTCCAGGCAACAGAGCAGTAGCAGCACTGCAGACATCCAGCGGTAGCTTGTGCATAGCTGACAATACTTCAGCAGTGCCTCAGCTCAGCTGAAGCCTGGACTGAAACTAGAATAGCCCACAGATACAAAAACTGAACCTCTCGAAAGCCTTCATCACCATTCTAGCCTACGTATTTTCGGCAAGAGATACAAAGCCAGTAGCAAGCTAAATTTGAAAAAAAGACTATGTTACAGGAACCAATTTATTTTTAATACACTATTGCATTTTATAACAGACTCACTTGCTTCTAAAAAATTGACTTAAAGTATTTTTAACCTACTCAAGATTTTTATTTTATTTTGGAAAGCACAATGTTTTGTGCAGGTAAAAGAAAAATCACATTCTACCTCTCTATTCTGTTCTATAACCCAGATTTATTATTTCACTAGTCAAGCATTAAAATATCAAAATCCTATTTAGAAGTTTTTTTGTTTTACACGGACGCGGAAAAATTCTCCTATCTTCTTCTGCTATTTAACAGTACATTTATATTATTTTAAATGCTGAATTGCATTAGCAGTTTGGTCACAGCATATTCTGCACTAAGCTGGAGTATTTTAGTTCTGTTCCCTTTTATGAAAGCTGGAAGAATGAGTTTTGCATTGAACATCTGTATCCAATGAAAAATATATTAGGTGTCAGCTTTCAATTCACTGTATTTTATGGCTCCAAAAGGTGGCATTTCTTTGCTAAAACAGACACTCTGACATATTTAACAGTTGAAATGTATTGATTCAAACGAGAGTAATGTACATAGCCTGAGGAAAAAAAAATGGCTCTGTATATTTGTATGGAAAAAACATTAAACTCCATTAAAAATGTATAACTCCCCCTATAATTACAAGAAAGCAGTTGCAATGTTTTTATAGAATGGTAATAACATTAAGTATAATAAAAAACCAACACTAAAAGTATGAAAAACCCCAGGACTACGAAGGCTTGCTCAAACCTCGCAAGCATTGCTTACCCTCTTTTACCCCAATCACCAGATGCCCCTTGAAAAGACAAACTGTTGTGTGTGAACACCTACCGCTTGGAAACTGGGAGCAGTTATCTGTAAGGCCACCCAGTCCTGGGGGGCCTAATGCAACCAGACTGGGAGGTCTATGAAAGAACAATTATAAAGAGCCCATGTCCAGGGTGTGTGCCCAAGAGGTCAGAGGCGAATCATTCCCTACGGGGCGTCTCAGACAGGCAGGGCCTTCGAAATGCAGCTGAGGGACTCCAAGTACCAAAATCTAGTTGGTTCCTCTCTTATTGCACTGAGTTCTTCCACATTTAGTTTAGGAACTGCAACACCGGACACCGACTCCAGGCTCACAACTGGCTGATGGACTACTTCAGTTGTACACTTCAGTGGTAACACAAAATGACTAGTTGACAAATGGAACATTTCACCTTAGTGAATCTCTGAAACATTGCTAGAAGGATGAGCTTCTACAATACTGAGGCACCAGTGGAACAGCCCCTCCTGACCCTCCCAAATTGTGCGGCATTTCAACCCAAAAATAACAAAATGCAATAAAAATGAAGAAAAGAATGTCCAATGATTTCACACACATGCAAAACTAGGTCTTTTCTGACAAGGCTACTCTGTTTCCTGTGACAGCTGACAGCAGGAGAAATAGCTTTGATAGCGCTGAGACATTAGCACTTACTTGAAATGGGACACACAAACAATCCCAAAGGCATGCTGATACTACAGAAAATTATAAAGCCACTCAAGCAAAGAAGCTGCATCCGTGCCATCAGTGCAGCATTTCCTGCTGGCTTGAGCTGGACACGCTGCTGTTGAAAATAAAGGAAATGGTACAGAATACTCTTAGACAGCAAGATGAGTAACAACACCAAACTGAGGCAGATTTTGCTTTAATTCAGAATCAAAGACAGAATTTTCTCACCGAAGACTTCCCATCCTTCATCCTCCAAACTTCAACACACCTTTAAATCACAAGCCTGGTCTCCAACTCAATGCCTCTCCTAACATCCTCACCTCTCTGTCATTTCCTCCAGGGCTACTTCACTTCTGCACCCAAGCAACTTTTACACACCTTACACAACAGTCAATGATTACACGTCCAACTCCTGAGCATCTTGCATTCTCCATCTCCTTACCTATGAGCTTCTGAAGCCCAGAAAGCTCTGCTAGGAAGAGGCTTCAGCACCGCAACCTTGGAGCACAGACATGTATGTGCCCAGGGCATATCTTACAGATCTATTCCACCGTCCTATGTGCTAAATGAAGCTGGACAGAGTAAGTGACAATATAACTCTCTGCAGGTGGTAAATGGGCTCTAGGAACAGGAGAAAAGATCAGAGCTCTACACAACAGCCAAAGGTGAAAAACAGAGAAACCAGCCCTCTGCACCTGTCCTACAGGCTGGTGATGAAGTTCACTCCTCCTGATGTCAACCCTTTCACTCCTGCAGACACAGAAGAGAAAACAAGACACTACTGGAGAGTACAGCAGACAAGAAAAACTATTTGCTTTCAAATTGCCGTTTTGCCCCTGTTAGACAATTACTATGGCCCAGCTGTGCTAATTCCCATGTGAGGCTTGCTCAAGGTGAAACAGAAGTTTTCAGTATCCAAAAGAGCATTCTACTAAAATAAGCATATATAATCTACCAAATTTGGAGTGTGTCAGCAGCGAAAGCATTGCTGGGTGCTTCATTGTCTCTATAAACAAGAAAAACAAGGATCAGATTATCATGAATTGCACGATAGCTGGGTTAACATATCTCCTTAACTTTGTCACTGCAAGGATCTCTCAACTAAGCCACCAGAGCTCAGGAGAGGGAAGTGAGGGAAAGGGACACAACATCCATAGCTCCAGTCTCCCTCTTCAGCACGCAAACCCCAACTCCTGCAATGCTGACATGTCCCACTTTGAGGATGCTATACTGTGCAGCATGGTATGAGTTAATCCCATCTGACACATCGATTTCATCTGCAATGTCCTTTTTCCAGCTCTGAGAATACAGGCAGCTAAAATCTATTCAGCAATGGAGCTGTAATGACAAACCATCCTCTCAGAAGCTCTGAGTTTCTCTGACGTGGTTCCAAAAATAATGAGCAAAATGTGTACAGAAGTACTAGTGAGTACTAAAGAATGCCCACAATAATGTCCATGCTAAATTAGAATAAAATGTAACCTCAGGGTTAAAACTTCTAACAGCATTCTTTTCCAGCAGCACCATGTACCTCAGCCTTCCAATTTACCACTTGGGTACAGTCAAATTCTACCTGTGATTAATTTCTATCTAATATCAAGCTCCTTCATTCGTATTGTAAAGTGCAATATCCTTCTAATGTTTTCCAGTTTGGAATTTTGAACCCACACCAGGTTTTGCTGCTGCAAAACCGTCACCATTTAACTTCCAGCAACAAACTACCTTTAAGAGGTTCAGCTCTATTCTTGCCTGATGCGCTTACTTTTTTTTTTAAATCTACATATATTTGAAAAGATGATGTGTCCCTGTTGAGTCATAGTACAAATGAGTGACCAAAACAGAGATAAAACAAAACATGATTCAACATGGCAAAAAAGGAAATGCATATTCATTTTCTTTACAAATGGAGAAATTCTTCTGCATTAGAACTGGCATAAAGACAATAAGACCACCCAAATTATAGCACAGAGCAAACTAGGGTGTGGATACACAGAATATTATCTGCTCTGTGTTATCTGCACATCCATGCATGTGAAAATCTACTGACCATTAATACGAAATAGATTATTTCTCCCATGGGGGAAAAAACAAAACAAACAGTCTTGCATATGCTTTCAGATGCTGAAAAGTGAGAGTACAAACAGGTTTTTAGACAGTAGCAGCACACTATAAATTCATACCTATTTTATCTTACAGCAACATGCTTACGTGTCCCTCCTCTCATTAAAGTTAACCTAAATTATACAGTAATTAAAAATTTGGATTCTTGATATATTTATAGGAATATTAATTACTTTAATTCAGTTACACTTAACTTATTTTGAATGTGAATTTTAATTGAATTATTAATTTGAATGACAATGTCTACACAGGAATTCAAAGCAGTTTAACAAATCACTGTAATCTCAGTTCTCCAGGACAAACTCTGAGAAAAGATGGGCTTGGTGTGAGAAGGTATGGGGGGCAACGCATTAAGCAAATGAACTGTGTATCCTGCTTAATTAAAAGAAATTTGTGCCCATTTAGTTCTGCAGTGCAGAATTTGGTGTCCATATGAAAAATCGGATTTTTAATTATAGTTGGCATTTCAGAACCTCCTGCTGGTTGCTACTTTCTTGCTAAAAAAAAAAAAAAAAAGTGACCTCATTCCTAAACATGTCACTGTGAGAACTCTGTTCAGAACTGCAAACAAGCTTCTATTTGTTTTAGAGTGGCTCACTAAAACTTCATTGTTTAAAACATTTAAACATTATATGAAGTCCTTAATGGAATGTGCTGCTTCTGATTCAAAAACCAGTCTTTTGGATCGCTGTCTTGTGGTAATTGGAAGGAGAAGTCAGGATTTCTGGATTTTGTTCTGGCATTGTCTAGACAATTTATATTCAAAGCTCATTAATTTAAATGGAAGTACCACACAAAGATGTAATTTAAAACAAGTGCCACTTCTGCAGTTGTGGATTCATAACCATTCCAGCTCTAAAATGGGTATTGCCTACCTGCAAAATACTGCGGTACTGACATTCTACTGACACTGTACGTACTGACTGCACCTCTTGATGTTAGTCTGACAACATAGGTTCCTTCCTTCCCTCTTAAAAACAGGGAATACAACCATGTAGAATGCAAAGATGAAAGGTACTATTATGGTCTGATATCACTGAGATGGTTCACCTACAGGGTTTGCCAAGAGAAGACACTGTCTTAGTTTCATCAGAACAGACTTCCAGAAAAAAAAAAAAAACAAAAACAAACCCAAAACACCCTCAAACCACACACACCAAATTTAAAACCACTCCTCCAAATTTGCCTCCAAAATAACATCAATGGAAGTTTCATGTAAACAGCACCTCCTCTGAAATATTTTCTCCTTTGTTCAACAGAAGGAATTGTTGGCATGTTTCCCGTAGGAGGTATTGTGTAAGTCATGTATTTCTTTGGTAGAATCCTTTGGACTTCCAGAGATCACACAAAAGCCACATTCCCCTGAGTGTTTGCAACAAACAACATACTATTTCCTGGCTCATAGTTTCTAAATTCCACCTTCTTGAATGAGTGGTACAGCCCAAAGAACTGTCTCTCTCCCTCCTGCCAAGGACATACTCTCATTTGCTCCTCTTCGTGTGTACCTGATTTTTTTTTTCCTGGCTTTTAGTTTGCATCTTCTCTCGTCAACACGTTTTGGCTTCACCCACCAAGACGTACAGCTGCAACCAGTAAATCCAGAGGTCCCAGCAGCAGCCACTGGGTCAGACCCCTCTGTGCACAAGCTTCCACAAGTCTTAGCACGTATTGCCTTGGGCAGCAATTATCAACCACTAGAATGCTTGGTCAGCACTGAACTATTTAATGGTTCCTTCCGTTCAAGACAGTCAGTCTGACTGTCTGACAGACACCCGTATGCTTTAGGAGGCTTACCAGTAAAAATGGAAGACATAGGTGGTGGCAGTAATTAGCAACATTCAACTTAATGGTATTAATACAGAAAACACATGCAAAAGAACATTTTAAAGCAAAAAAACCCATGAAATGAATAATGAAATTTAATTATGCTGCTCATTGAAACACTGTGGGGGCAAAGTACTTATTAGCTTTTCTGACCTTGCTGACAGTTGCACGACGTGGAGGTAACTACCCGATCAAAACTATCTTTATTTTTGAAATGCAAAGAAGTCTGAAGGACTGAATTCCCAGCTAACAGTGTACAGAGTTCTCTTACTGCCCAGTATCTGCATTCCATCTTATCGTATCTTACCCAGTAGGTTTGTGAGCCACAGGGCCAAATCCTCTTTCATCGGCAACAAGTTGGCCTCGTGTCTACTTGCAAGCCACTGACTGTATTGATGCATATCAGAGAGGCCAGGCCCACGTGCCTTCGGGCTCAGAGCAGTGCACATTGCTTATCCGCTTGTTGGACCTGTTTTATTGTATGTATACAAAAAAAAAATAAATAAAATAATTACTTCATTACACCAAATCAAGTTTCACTGGTTCTCTTTTAGAATTGTAGATGATAATAACAGTAACTATGAGAGATCAGATGTCAGACAAACAGATGCGGATCTAACACACGAATACCAAAATCGATGATCAAAGTTCTGTTTTGTTAATAGATCACACTGCAAGTGATTAAATCACACAGATAAATGTCAACTTCATTTGTACTCACCAAACGACACGTTGCCAACACATAACCAAATATTCTGCAAGGAATGATTAAAATCAAATCAAAATAAATATTTTACACAAAGCTAACAACCGACTACGGTGCCTGATCCAATATCCATTCAAAATAAATGGAAAGCTTCAGAGATTTTTGGATCAGGCCCAAGAAAAACACAGGAATAACTGAGTTACGCTACTACAGCAAACTCACCAACAGTTAACAAATGCCATTACCAAATGGAATCAGTCTATTCTACAGGTTCAGAATAATTAAAGAAAAAACCCACACCCGATGTATTTACCGCATATCATCATTTCTTTAGAAAGCACCACAACAGCTAGGGCTGGCCACTCACACCTCCTACTTCCAACTCTTACACAAACACGCCTCCGCTTCAGCGACGAATTTCTGAAACTAGTTTCAGGTAAGGTAATACATCACGTCTTAAACGTTAGCTAAGTGCTGTGAGTCTTGCCTCAGCCGGAGGTGTCAGGACCTGTATCTCTGCTCTCGAAGGACTAATTCCCCATCTGTGGCAGAAGCATCCTAAGGAAAGAAGGTTATTTGTCTCTTTGAAAAGAAACTCAGACCCTAATGCTTGTAGCAATGAGCGGAGAGACTTTCTCGCCTGGTAGGCTGCAGCCTGCTGAAAGCCCGGTCACACCAACCAGCAGTTACAAGGTCCTGCATACCCAAATCGGCCCTGGAGAGACATTAAGTGGGGGTGGCATTTTTTGTGCTGGGCTGGGTAATTGGCAAAGCAGTGTCCTCGGTTCCATTACCAAATTCATGTCACAACTAGAAAGATGAACTTGCTATGTTCAGCTCCTTTCTTTCGGATTGGATTATTGATCCATCTGAAGAGCAAGAGAAAGCGCTATACTAAAAGTCAAGAGCCAAATTTCCAATCTTGATTCTAAGTAGCTCATTTTATATTTGGGCAAATCAAATCTGACTATTTTTTCCCTGATAAACTTCCTATAGTTTCTTTCCTTTCATTGTCATCAAGAGAAATTTTGCTGGAAGTGGGAACAGGTAGGTTCCTTGCATCTAGTCTTTCTCTTCAGAATAAGTATTTTTTTTTTCTTTAAGTAACCATGTAATTGTGTAACGCATCCTACCATGGAATACAGGCCACAGTGGCAAGAAACCTGACGCTGCCCATTTTCCTATAACCTCAGAAATTTTGAGTTTAGATTTTCTGCATTATCAGCAAATATTTTTCCTGTAGTTAACTCATTCCAGCCCTTCAAATGTAGCATCTATCCATTTTAGCATAAGAAAGAAGAAATCCATCTATCAGCTGATGAAATTCCTAGTCTACAATATTTGCAGAGGTAGATTTTAAGCATAGCAAGTCTCTTTGCGTTTCTTTCTTTAGAGTGCATTGGCTTGAGTCACATTTTAAATTTCAGAAGACTGTAACATGCACGCTGTAATAATAAACAGTAAAATCACTGTGATAATGACGTGTTTGTTTTAATGCTTGTGCTTTAATGATATTTGCAGAACTTTGGAGACACTTATGCAATATAAACTTTTAATGGACAGTCGCATTTTTAATTACTGTTCCAATGAGAAAGATCTTGCATTCACTGCAAGGTACTTGCATTTAAAGTCTTGTCAGCTCTCTAGAAGGATTGCTTTAAAGTTAATTTATGTCAGTTCATAGACTTCAAGAGTAGGGTAAATATTTTGTATTAAATTGTCACCAGTAGGGAAAAGAGGCCTCTTAGAGATTCATGCCTGAAAGATGTGGCAACTGTCTGAGAAAGAGAGGCATTATGTAGCATTGCCATAAGTATAAAGCGGATTAAACCTAATAGCAACAATGAACCTCCAGTTTTGTTTATTGTTAGTTTTAAAAGGAGAGAAAAAAAGAAAGTTACTGCTTTCAGGGTTATAAATGACAGCGTATGCAACTACCACAAACGTTTTCCTTCCCAGCATTAGCTGTTGGGGCTAGAGCAGTCATCTCAAGTCAGAGGCTGTGATGCTGTTGACTGTTTAAACTGTTCTTAATTCTATCGGGTTTTGTTGAAGTGGTCTGATAATATCTTACAAAAATTGAGCATAAACTTTGTAAGATGCTAAAAAGACATATTTGAAATCTTTTCTCCCCAAGCTATACATGCAAAGAACATTGTTGGTCAGATTTTGTTGGGCAACCCCAAAGAGTATTTATTGGAGAGATGCTGTTAACAATAGACCCTTTTAGCAATGTTTCATCAGAGTGAATTACTGAAGTCTGTTCTGTTGAGGCAAGACTTTGAATATTAAGTACAAGAGTGTTGTTTATTATGCTGTTGATATTGTGGGGGATGATGCAGTTTCTATTAGGAGTCCCAAAGACTATGAATAAATTGTGCTTGGACCTTTTCTAGTGATATTGATTATAAAACCTTCCCTGAGTCTTCCCCGTTGGACCTAATGTAATTTGTATCAAAAGCCATTTGAGATGCATGGCATCCAAAATGGTACAGGACTGTAGATAGTCTTCCTTCTACTATGGAGAGTTATCTCTTAGACATGAAGAGGGACCAGCTTGTCTCATTGTGTTCTTGAGAAGGGCTGCAATACTGATGTCATCTGCTGAAAGACTCTGTAATATGTCATCTGCACTCTAGTAAATAATTCCCCTCTGGCACAGATTAAGGTATTTATGCATTAATAATAAGCTTGCCAAAGCGGTCAGTACCAAACCCAAGCAGCCTCACCTTTGCCTCTCGAGTCCTTAAGAGTGTCAGTAAGGGGCCTGGCTTCTGTCAAGCCTGAAGCAGGGCTGTGTCCTCTGAAGGTCTGCACAAACACCATGGATGCTGGCAAGACAGTCAAGAGTTGGCATTAGAGTGGATGTAATCAGTCAGAACTGGATTTATCTGGACTTTAACTCATCCATGTTGTATCTTAAACTGGATACCCAGCAGACAGCCTGGAGTTCCGGGTCATACGTGGTCTTTCGTCTGCTCAGTAGATTCTTCTGTTCTCTACAAACTGATATCATAAATGAACCTCCCCCACAAACATAAGGTAGAGTTTGACTTTTCACATTTCATCAGGTATCTCACGCAAAGAGAAAGCAAAATGGATCCACCTAATACATGCACACATTGCCACTATCTCCTCTGATTACCTCTCTATAATCATATAAACCCGGGTACATCTAATCAAATATTTATTTTGTCTGTAGTGCCCAGACTCAGCCTGCAAACAGGATCTACTAGCCTACCTGCAGCGCATTGCCCTCTACTGCCACCAACTCAATATCTGCAGCAAAGTGAAGGCAGAAGTTCAGAACCTGGGAGGAGAACTTATTGTATCAGGGGTAAGCTGGTATTTGTATTTAGCTATTTATGTTTCCCATGTAGCACTTGAAAGGAAGCGTTTTTTGATGGCAATAATGTACAAAACAAAAGTACGGTGATTAATAAGCAAGCTTTTTAAAATGGTATCGCCATTATTCCAGACTTTACAATAACTTGTGTAGAGCAATTTGATTTTCCAATTACCCTTTGTTTATACTAGCCTTGTAAAATCTTTGTTATTCCAAAAGAAAAGTAATTTCATACCCTAGAAAGTCACTGCCAACCTGTGAATATTATAATTATTTGGAGCTTTTGCATATTTGCTCATTATAAATCTTCTTTCCTTTGTTAGTACTGGTAATTTCCTTCCTCTGTGCAGAAGCCAGCTCTGTATGAAGTGCATATTGTTGAGATGGTGATGACTAATGGGATTTCATTCACCCAGGTTCCAATGCACACTAGGTTTAGAAAAAACTCTGGAAGGCCAGCAAAATATTTTAATTTCTGATGCACGTGCTAGTTTTGAATACTATTGGCAAGCACAATTATTATATTCTCTAATTCCCATCCAGTTATTTCAATCAGTTTTTTTTCAGTGAACACTACAAACTTTTTACACACAACCTTTTTTTAGAAATAAAGATAGGAATGTATAGCAGCAGTCATATTATAAGCAAGGAGTTTTCTACATTATTAAACTATTTTTTCTGTCCTTCTCCTAATGTTGGATACTATGCTATGCCTCTGGAAGGTTACTAGAAGCAAGCAGTAGCAATTGCTGCTCTTCACGATTTTCCTGTTTTGTTCTTTTAACTAATCACCCTCATATTAGCCCTGTGACACCTTTGTTATCTTCCAGCTCAGACACAGACCATATGTATGTAATTGTATAATATATTTCACTCTCCTGAGTGTGTTTTCAACATGATGGTGATTTGTGAGGCCAAAGATACTTGAAACAAAGTTGTTTTCAAATGCAGTTTTGAAGAAAAAGCACCCTTTCATTGTTTAAGCCCAATCAAGTATGAAGATTGGTAGGACTGCTAACTTGTGCCCTTCATTTCATCCATAAGATTCCCCAGTGAAATCACTGGCCTTCCTCAAACATATCAGAAGTCAGAGCGAATGTTCTCAACTACACAACATTTTGATTTTACAAAGCACTATAGAAGGTCTTAAACGTTTGCCAGACTTCCTTGGATCAAACATTCTGAAGTCGTATATGCAATTCTAAAAGGAGCTGCTTAAATGTTCCTGTGTCTGTCCTGCAATTGGTCTTCACTTCTTGATGTATGTACATATGTAATTTTAATACCTTGATCCTCCCACAGCAATGAAAAGATCCTCTTCCATTTCCTGATATTAACGGAGTAATCTGTCCTTGTATCGCTGACAGCTATGCTGCATAGTAAATGCTACAATCTTTTCTTACCTACTGCCATCTGGGTCCAGCTTTTCATACTCATTGACTTGTCACATTCATCTCTCCGAAACAATTACCCAAATCAGTGCTTCTACCAGCTTGGCTTTTGTGGTTGTGTGTGTTTCTTTTTCGAGTCTCTTTATTCAGTGTATGTGGATGCTGAATAAGCCATTGTGAATCTCTAGCATCTATTCGTTAATGGAACATCACCATCCGTTGTGAAATTCAAGTGGCCGAACTGCTTGACTTCATCATTTCCAGTCTGGCATTGTTAGCATCTGCTGCTTACCAGGCGTCATCACCATTGTGTTTCTGTTTGGTTGGGATTTTACAGTCAGTTGCAGACAAAAGCAAAACTAGCTTCAGCCACAGAAATTATCTGGGTCTCTTCCAAAGACTCAGTACTACTGACATACAGAACATTGTAAGATTGCCCAGCTTGCTTCTTCTGCTGGTGCTCTGAACAGGAGGTGATAGAGAGAGTTGAACTCCTGGGCTTCCCTTTTTGAGAGTATTATCTTGTTATCTGTAGAGCGCTTTCCTGATAGTGTTTTCCAAGCTGTTTATCTTCAAGGTGCTGAGTACTGTATGCTCCTTTGCTATCCAGAGATCTGGTATCCAAGTGCACATCTACATCTGCTTGTCTACTTGCTGCTTCTGCTTCCATCTTCTTCTTCATTTTCTCTTGGATAGCCAATTACAAATAAACAGTATTTTATTTACATTAAAATGAAATACCATTATTTGGCAACTTGCATACAGTACAATGGTAGGGGTAGAATAAAAATCCAGAGTACAAGCTTCCCAACCTATGACTACAGAAGTAAGTTGATGTGGATGCGTTCTATTTAAATGTTTTGATGTAAATATGAAGCACCAGGGTGATTATTACAATATTGTAATTTACTACTGTATTTCCAAAAAACCACAATATGATTCAAAACTGTTATGGAGAATACAATCTCTGCTTGGATTGTTGCTTTATTAAGAATATTAATCAATACTTATAAATGAAATTAATGTATGGATATGTATGTATGAATCTATGTGTGGGCATATGTATATTTATGTAAAAAGGAAAGAGACATAAAACCAATTAAAACCTAAAAGACAGATGAAAGCCACCCCACAGTTCTTACAGTTCTGTTAGAGGAAAATGTGTTACAACAACTTCAGAAATACAGTGTACATAACATAGAATGTGCTATATATCTTTTGGTAAAATTTCTATTTCTTTTTTTCCACACAAGATTCGCTAGTTCAGTATGTTTTATCTCTGAAACTAAGCATAAAGCTGGTCTTGTTTGTTTTTTCCTCTATAGATTGATCTGATACTAGCATAGCATATGAAGGGGTTCTTTGTGGCGTCATTGGCTTTGCTGCAAATAGAAAAACAGATCAAAAAGTAAGAAAATGTCACATTCCTGAAGTGTAAATTATTTCGGTAAAGGAAAGAACCCACTGTTGTTTTTCCCTTTCTTTCTTCCATTTATTTTCCCCTAGCTCTTTCTCTACTTTGATCTTTCCCATCAAATTCCCTGCATGCAGATAGCAAAATTATTTTCACCAGATAAGTAAGATTTGGCAATTGAGAACATACATCAGTCTAACCTCATTAATATCAATGACTCAAGGCCAATTTAGACTCTCTGTTGACTTGGCCCTTTGTGTTGCCAGGTGGGACCCTTAATTCCTGATTCCAATTGAGTTTTGAAAAGTAAAATAAGGAAAAACTATGTTCTTCGGTGAGGAACCTTGTAAACTTGAATAAGATTATAGGAAAGAAAGTAAAGAAAAGGGTTGAGGTGGAAGTTAAAGTAAAAAGGAATTAATATTAAAAAAATGCAAAATATTTTAAAACTATCTTTTAATCTGTGTAAATTATATTCTTTTTCCTGATAAATGTGTCCTTGACACATTATCTGGTCCATAAACAGTTATATGTTTCTGTCATTTGGAATTTGAATATTAATTTCTAATTCCCCTCTAAGAATAAGCAACCTCGTTTAACAAAATCACACACTAAAAGCACTTCACAATAATTTTCTTTCTTGCCTTAGTTATTTAATATAACCTATATTTCCTTCATAATCAGTTGGGCCATGTATTGGAATGAATCCTCTGAGGTGCTGAGTACATCCTGCTGTCAGTGAAGTAAATACCATTTACATATACTTAGCTCATGCTGATAGATAGCCTTTTTGTGAGAGCCTCTTGTCTTGAATAGAGTTGGGTTTAACCATAATGTTTGTTATTTGGATAAAAAGTCAGACTTCTTCTAACTCTAGGGCTGCTTTATTTTTTTCAGTATTCCTGTCTGACTTTTGTTAGTTAGACCATTACAATAAACTAGATCTATATATTCATTTCTTACCCTAGGATAAATATCTACTTGTTCTGTTTACTGCTGCTCTGAAGCTGATCAGCTCATTTACCTACTCTCCATTTAGGCTATGAGCTTCATTTTTTTTTTTTTTTTTAATTCTTGTTTATGTTAGTAGCTTTGCTACAGTTTTTCCTGCAGGATTATATTGAACAGAATCTAAGAAAATCCCTTATCCAAGGCAGCCCCCTATTGTGTTCAGGTTTGATTTAGAACTCTACAGATAAAATCAGCTGTATTATCAGAAAATTTGCCCAAAGAGTCTTAAACTTCTGAGCCAGATAGATATGCAGTGCCATACAGAGTAACAGCCATGTACCTTTGAACACTGTCCAAAAATACTGAATCAATAGCCAAAGCACACCCTAAACATACACTTTAGCTGAGTCCAATTTCCAATTATTTTCAGAGGCCCATTTGTCTTAGCATAATAGGCTCAGCTACCTTCTAAGACAAGGATTCTTATAACAGTTTGAAGATACAAGACAGTTTAGTTAATATTGTGACTTTAGAAGCAAGATTAAGTGAGGACTTCGGGGGAAAAAAGGAAGGTAAAAGGGCTGGAGCCACCCTGTTAACTTTGGGTAGGACATTATGAAAATCCCCATAACACCTGAACTTGGAGGCTGGATGCATAAAAATATTAACAGATGTGGGATATATGGCAAAATAACTATCTGTATATTTATTCTTCATTAGTAATAAATATAAGGTAGCTGGAAATAGTCTTTATCAAAAAAGAATGAGCCTCATTAGTTACCACAGAATAAGTGTGCTTCCAGCAGTTATTTCAGGGGAGCTGGCAAACAGTTTCTCCATCAATTCTGGATCTTTCATCTAGTAAAACAAAATGGTTAAAGGTCCTACTTTTTCTTTCATTTAAGCCTGAACCACCCTAAATTACCTCTCTGTAAAAGGAAGTTGCTATGCGTATGGGCAGTGAAGTATCATGTTGCTACTTATGAATTCTATAGACTCAAAGAAAAGTCAGGTAATTTGAGGTTCACTTGCTATTAAAAGCGAGTAAGGCTGTCTTTCATTAAATTTGGATTAAGAGCCTCCTGTGCATAAGCAGTTACTTAAGAGCCACTGATGTGGTATTTCATTTCCCTGCATCAGAAAGCCTTTCTTTGTTTTCAAGTAGGCAATCAGAGAGAACCTTTGCATTTGAAATGCTTAAGAGTATGGAGAAAATGTTGGTTTGGAGTTTGGTAAATAAAGTAATCTAAATCCTCCTGAATCAGGCAGGAATTCAACATTATGTAAAAGAAAGTATGCTGAAGGGAGGGTTGACAAATTCACAAAGCTGTTGAGTTCCTTCAAGATTCTTGGGAGTGCAGAAAGGTTACCCATTTTACTTAGCAACAAGATAAGTGTTAGTGTCAATAGTACATTTGCTATTTACTATTAATAAGTTTTACTATTCACAGAAACAGTCTGACAAACCAGGGTTTATAGGTATTTCTGGGCTGGGCTGCTTGGACTGGTGGGCTGTCAGTGTTTTTTGTAGAAAACACCTAAGCTAAACTTGATTAATAGATAACACTATGTGCTTGAGCTGTACTTGATCAATAGATAATACTAATAGAAATTTTGTGTTTTGTCTGCTAGTAATTCAGTTTGCTTGGAGCTGAGGGTAAGAGCAGTTATTCCAAAATAATTGCTGTGTTCGTATTTTTTGGACAGTGGGTGCTGAGAGTTACACACTACAAAGAAGAGAGAGAGTCCTATATCCAAGCTGACATCATTGTGTGACTAGGGTTTGGGTTGTGGGAATAAGTGACAAGTGGATATAACACAAGTGAATATGCTTAAATTGGTAAAGGGAAGTGAAGTATGGACCCAGGGACCCTATAGATAGCTACTAAATTGCTTAAGAATATAATTTTACTTTTGTGATTTTCTTTTTAAAATTCAGGCTTCTTTTTTTTTTTCTTTCTTTTTTTTTTTTTTTTTTTGCAAGTTACTTTTGTTGTTTTACCCACAAGATTGTACTAAGAATTTAGTATGGTCAGAAAGGGAGTTTGCAAGTATGAACGGTGTATCATATGTACTAGTGCTGTGAAGGTAATGTAAGATGGGACTAATGGAAAGATATTTGTTTAGAATGGGGTTGGTGACAAGTTCTATCTTGAGACTTGGAATGAAAGCAGTGGGTAAAAGGAAGGACTTTGGAAATAATAAGGAAGTAAGGCAAAGAACTTCAAATATGAGCTATGAAAGGGCCACGGGAAGCCAAACCAAAAGCAAGACAGGAATATTAAATCAAAGAATTGCAGTGGTGGGAAAGGACTGAGAAAACGACAGGAGCGTAAAGTTGGTGGGACTCCACAATAATCTCTACTCTCCTAATAGAACAAGCAAGGGGAGAAAATAAAATCTTAGGGTCTTCATTTTGGCGCTGAAGTTACCGCTCTAAAAAGACAGCTTCCGGAACAGGAAGGCTGGGGAAAGTGAGCAACTTTGATTTACCCTGTGTATTCAACTGGCTTATGTCATCTGCTTTGGAAGAAATGAAAGAAATGAAACCTACAGGGAGATATTTCAGCTTTGCCTTTTGGGATGGAGATTTTTTAAGTAACCTCTGAAGATGTGTTTGAATATACGCAGACGTATTGATATATGAGAGGGTGCAAGAAAGCCACAGTAAGTGTACTCTTTTCCAGAATGTATGGCTATATGAAGCACATGATACTTATGTACAGATTTTGATAAGCCCTTATCTAAAAGAAATTGTTTGAGCTTTTCTATTTATAACTAATACAGAAGTTTACAACTCCTGCTGGCACGGGCTGTATCCCTCAATACGCTGTCCAAAAAAGGGACTACATGATGATGTGGTAACATAAAAAATTTATCATCCTGACACTGAGTCAATTTACTACTCCTAAAGGATAAAGGCATCAGTGAGTTATGCAGGTTAATCAAAATGAGTGCTAATAAAATCCCTCGTGGTCATATATTCATTATATATGACGTATTTTATGAAAACACAGTTTTAGGGCTTTCTGAAAGTTAAAACAGTGAAGAATTCCTACTTATCCTATGGAACAGCTCAAATATGAATAGAAAAAAAGACATAAGTCAATGTAACTATAGTGCCTCTAAAGCTATTTACAATACCCAAATATGTAACAATAATAAAGATTGATTTCATTAGATGAAGCTTACCTATTGCTTCCCAGTAAAGGCAGTATGAACCCGGAGTCCAGAGAGTTTGTGCCATTGGCACCTTGGGAAGGATGCAAGCCTCAGGGAGCCAAAGCAGCAGCTGAGCTGATCTAATGTTGGCAATCAACTCATTTCAACTTAAAAGTTGTACAAGAGATCTCCCAAGGTCTCTTTCAAGTGACATTTGTAGAGTGTTTTGGTTCAGCTAAGTGAACGATTGCTCAGGATCTTATTTCTACATCTGTGAGTTCATGTGGTTTTACCTTTAAAACTGTTACTGGATTGTACAATAGTAGATGTCCTGAGCTTTGGGTATCTAGGGGCTCATAAGTAAGACCCACATAAAGAATAGCGTAGAAGACTTCGGAAAGGTTGATTTATTTTTATGGTTGTTAAGGTTATTTCTCCAAAGCAGCTGAGTGAAGGTGGATTGGTAGTGGGCAGAGTTTACATTATGTAAGGAAAAGCAGATGAATGGAGCTTAAGACATAACAGAAAATTCAACAGGAAAATATTTTTTATGGTATAGTCTCGTTTCTTTTGAAGCTACAGTGTTGTGATATTAGGCTATTTTCAGGTCTAAGAAAATATCTTGCTTTATATAAATGCACATGTAAACACACACACAGATAAATATGAAACAACGTATCCTGCATAAATGGAAAGATGTTATCTAGAATTTAATTTGCGAAGCAAAATCACACTGCAGTTGTCTTCATTAGAATATATTCATGGAGACAAGAAGCATTCACACCATCTATGTGTCTACATTTAGTTGGTTAAAGTTTAGACACATCAGACTTTTATCCTAATTAAGAAATATTTTGGCTACATGGAACATACTCTTGTGCTTTATCAGGTAACAAATATTCATTAATTTCTAAAGATTACGTTTACTGAAATTTCTCATTAGAAGAGTTTTCTGCAGAGAAAAGCATTTCTTGATACCAAATAATGTTAAGCCATTTAATTCCATGAGAACAAAGCAAAGTGTTATGGATTCAAGATTGAACAAATATAGTCATAGAAAAAGATTAGAGAATTGAAGGAAATACTAATGTATATGCTTCATTACATACTGCATTTGTTTTAAAAATTTTAACAACTCTAAAATCCAGAGCTTGCCTGCTGTAGCGATTATGGCTTCAGTTTAGCTTCCTTCCCTATTCCAGGCCACGCTGGGAAGAAAATGGAAATATTATGTCTTTCTGATACACAAACTGCACCAGCTCTGCAATAATTAGCAAGGCCTAGAGCCCATTCTAATGTACCTTAAGGTATAGCCCTGAAGGACTATTCCTATACAGATTACTATAAAGAAAGAGAGGACTTCAGTGCTGTCTCATGTTCACTTATTTTCCTGTCTTACTGCCTTTAAAGGTGGTAGTTTGGGAATAAACCTCACCATTTTATATTAAATAAGAATTCCTTTCCCCTGGGGCATTCTCGGTTGGTCTCCTTAATGCACAACATAAATTTGCTAATATGTACATCCTGAGGCTTTAAATAAAAATTAGGTTTGTTTATTGCACATGGAATTATGGAGAACTGAATTTGCATAATGACAGATTTAACACACAATAGGAGATTTTGGGCTGTGTTTCTCATACAGAAGTACATCTTTTAGCTCTTGCAGCTATTTAACTTCCAGATTTGGACAGGAGCGAGACATAATCTCACTTCTAAAAGTACAATCAGAAGATACATTTGCAGGTATTAAAGAATAACAACTTCCATTCAGAATCATCAGTTTCTTTGACTTTAGTTATAGTTCCTGACACCCTGAGTTGCCGATGAATAACAGACACGTAGAAACACTCACAGAGAAGCAGACATACCCTCAAGGGAAAACATGAGCAGGTTTTTCCCAGCCTGAGCAGAATCAATTGGAAATATTGGACAAAACAGCTTACTACAAAGTATTTAATAAAATTAACTGTAGGAATGTATTTCCATTAAATACAGGAATTCATAATAGCCTTTAGAAAGAGATCAAACTGCGCGAGGAAGGTTGAAAATGGCCTTATATCTTTAACCTCTGAAATATTTTCTTCTACACTTGGAATATATTATTATTGCTATTATTATTTATGAGCCTCATAGGAGCAAAGGAAAAATATGTCTCTTCTCACGTCACATCATTAATCTCACATAACTGAGAAGCAGCTGCATCAACAAAGAGGGTTTGTTTTGTATAATGTATTCAAGAATCAAAGTAAAAAACTATCAAATACCAGAAAAATCTTACTGTTTGTTAGATATTCTAAAACGCTTTATTTTAACATCAATTCTTTCTAATTCTGGCTAATACATCATAAAACTCCCTTGCGAACTAGGTTGCCAGGTAGGCAATGGCATCACTAGAAAATGAGATGAAATCAACAAGTGATTTGTCCTAAATCTCGTCAAAGACCAAATTAGAATCTATAAAACTGGATTAGAGCATCAATATCCAACCCAAAAGACTGCCAACAGTTTTTCACCCTTTTTCATACCTGCAACTAGAGTCAATGTTTCCATTGTCAAAAAAATTAGAAAAGTTACAGCTTTACTCAGTCTTAGATTGAATGTTACATATTTCATCCTTCCTTAGCTATGACAACTAGCGAACAAAAAAGGTTTTTCCATTCATCCATCAAGCTGATCCACTGCAGCAACAGGATATCTTTGGGTCAGAGGCATGTCTCTGTTACTGTCTCAAACTTTTTTGGTATGTGTCAGCTTGGCATTTTTACGTGGCCTTTTCAAACTGTTATTTCAATTTCTTAAAATATATACATTTTTACCTTCTGTAGGTATACCAGTAGTGCATGTGATGGTTCTGTGTGGTTGATACTTCTCAGCTTTTCATAGTCTTGCTATGCTCAAACTTTATAGACAGCAGTCACTAGTACCCAAGTGGTACCCACACATTCCCCATCGTCCATCCATCCTTTTGAGCAAGACAGAAAACACTTTGCTGATTTTTTTTTCTGACAGATCTTTGACGTCAGAGTGAACATGGACCCTTTTTTAAACTTGATTTCTAGTGCCTGGGTGCAAGTTATTAAATCAATTTCTTGATCTGTATTCCCATAGTTGTCTTATGCTGTTCATTTAAAGTCTCTTTGCTTTTACTTGCATTCATTTAAGTAATCTTCGTTGTGTTTCTTGGAACACTTGAAAGATTTCCCTCCTTTCTTGAATGTATGTATATATTTAAATTGTTTTCAGTTAAGTATATTCTTTCTCTACTTTTGTTCACTGTTTAGGTAATGTGTTCTGGTGTATGTTCACAAACGAGTCTTATCTTTTTTGCTCTTCCTTTAATTTTCTCTTCATCAACTACAGATACCATACTAAGCAGGTCAAAACAAGATTTCAGATTTGAGCAGCACTAGCCCGAAATATCATCTGGGGTATTATCTGCTACCTTATCTATTGAACTGTTTATATCACATTATGATGATGTAATCTACCATATTTCTCCATACTTCTCATCTTATGTTGTTACTGGAGAATATTCTTGGCCATACCCAGTCTTCTAGAATTTAATTGTGCTACTTCCATAGGTTTCTATTCCAATAAAAGACAATTTGTTTCTTTTTAGGAGATATTCAAATTACCACTACAAGTGTAATACTTCTCTTATTTAAGCATGTATCCTCTGAACATCCTTCTTTTTATCAGAATGAGCAAGCTTGCTTGGGCTTCGTAAAGTCTGGTGGTCACAGGAGTTCGAAATATATTCCTACTTTATTTGGCAAAAACAACTGTGGTGCAATAGTCGAGTCATAGGTTACCTAAGTCATGAATGAAGTGAATTCTACCTGACACTTTTTGCCATAAAAGCCTATGAAAGTTCAGTTTTTCTTTTCTCTTTGGCAGACTAGTAGGTATATATGTTAAAAAGGAGAAGATGCGATACAGGGTACCAGAGGTTTTTTCCCTCCTCTCTAGCTTCATACATGCAAATAGCTTGAAACCAAGATGATGTAGTGAGAAATCAGACAGGCATCTTTAATTCAATTATGAACTGAATTTCACAGCGCTATCATCGCTCTGCGTTACTCAGATGCAGCCTAGTTTTGCATTGCGTTCCTGAAGTCGATAGATCATCTCTAACAGTCACAATGGCTCTTCATTTAGGCACCTGGACTAGCCAATTTGTTGAGTTTTTAAGTCCACAAATATACTGGTTTAAAGCAGCATCTGCAGATACCGCAGAATTAGATTATGCTAAAAATATTGAAGATTAAGAAGAAAAATACTTGACTTCTGTTATTAGGTGAAGTGACCAGTACTAGACGTTAGTCACGCATTTTCTTTTTTCAATAGAAGGAAAAGAAAGAAAAACAAAGAGCACACAAACAGAGCAGGGAATGCACATGAGTCATTACTAAGGCTGAAAAAATCATCATTATTAGATTACAATTTACATGATCCTTGTAGCGAGCCTAAGGGAAAACATCGATATTAACTCTGTGTGCTTATAATGCATACTCTTAAAAGAGACTTAAGGAGTATTCATTTTTCCTTTCTAAAAGGTAGGATCTTTTGCTAGCACTCTTTACTGGCACTGAATAGTTCCCCATTCTCTGAGCAGTTTTCTTTAATGGAGTTAGGTTTAGCAGCACTATTTTTTTTCAGTGTTGGCATACAGCTAGGTTATTAAGAAAATGCCAGTGGATAATATAAGCAATTATGTTTACTTTCACACCTGCTTTTCCAGAATTTGGATGATAACAATTCCATTTACAATAAATTAGAATGAATATCCCGTTTTCAGCCCTCCAGTTTCAGCTCTTGGGAAGTTTTTTGAAAAAAATGTGCTTTGGCCTGTAAGGTTGTTGTTGTCTAAAAATGCACAGTCTTTAAAAGCATCACCTCTTTGCAATTTTTGTTGATATTTTCTGGAACTTCAAAGTGTGCTCTGTAAATAAATGCCCAGAATTTTTATACTTCCCTCACTTGTTCTTTCAGCACAGTTTGTCAGTTCTCATTTTCAGTGTGAGAAAAATGTAATTCTTTCCTGACCTTTTTCATATGGTGGTGTTAGTGGCCTATCTTCTGGCTTGCTCTATTCAAGGGACAGCCCAGGGGGCTGGATTGTGTAATGTCTATTCATCACTGGTGGACACAAGTGTAATTCCAGTTGTAGTCACTGGAATTTCAGCTACTTGCATCAGTGTTTATGGTTTTGTACGGTTAGATTGTCCAAAACCATAGGCAAAATGATGCTACTTGGAAGGCTATTAACCAAATTCATGCCCTGCTTGATGTCAATCAGCTTTTAATGGGAATAGAGCTTTCTGTCCTCTCTGGTTTTCATCAAAAGGTGCCAAAATTTATCCCCTTTCCCAATCTGCAAACTCTGTAGCGTTTGCATGTTTAACCTGTGCTATGGGAGCAAGTGAGAGGAACCACCAGACAGCAGGGTTACTCATCGTGGAAGAGTCCCTGTTTCCTTGACCAAGCATAGCTCCTTCAGCACACGTTTCCCTCTCTCCTCACCTCTACGCTACGGCACAATATTTCTCTTGCTCTCTCTCTCACTATCTCTTTTCTGTATCTCTCGGAAATCAGACTGGAGTTCAGAGCACTTTCACTACCTTTTATGAGGTAGAGTGTGATGTCATAGATGGGGGCAGGGCTAGTCAACTTTCTACCCACCCACCCACCTGTGCTGAGGGAGCTACGCTTGAGACCGGAAGCAGTGACTCCTCAACGGTGAGTAACTTCCTGTCTCATCTATATCTTTGGCTCTCTCTCTAGGTCTGGGGGTGGAGGGAAACGACATGAGAATGGGGGATATTTTCTGTTAACTTTTTTTTAATTATTATTAACCATAGCGCTCACAGAATGAATTGCATGTGTTGTCTTAGTGACCTGCAAAAATAATTTCCTTCCTGCTCTGAAGTCCCAGAGCTAATGTAATCTGTAAAGCAATGATCACGTTTCTTTGCAGAGCTGGTCCATTTACTGGGGGTTAAACTCATCCTTCCACGTTTATCTTGCACTGTGAAAAGACAGACCATGGTCCCTTTGAACTCAATTGCTAAACTTCCATTAATTTAATTCCAGTGGTGCTGGGCCATTGTTTTTCTAAAGTACTTTCTGATTCAAGATAGATGGTGTTACTTATATATTTAGCATTGTTAACTGTGGATAATACCTCTTTGTACAGGACAGGATTTTTATTTTGTATATTCTCTGTTACTGTTTTTATTTGCTTTATCCAGAATGTTTATGAAGCTGTGTTATTGACAATAGGCCAATTATAAGACCTATTTTATAGATGAAATAAAATCCAAAAGTAAATTATGAAAGATGTAAAATCAAGCAGGAGATTAAGTCACAGGAGATGTAACTGAGATTTAACCATTGAAATTATAAAATCAAAGCCTTTTATTTTTTTCTGTCATAAGAACTTGAGATGGGCAGGGATATTGCTAACCTAATTTCTTGGTGTTTTCTTGTGTTACTGCCTAAAGATTACCATTTTACTTTAAAGCACTGTCTTGTTACCTATTTCTCTTGGCTTCACTGTTTTAATATCCCTCAGCATTTTAAAAAAAGACAAGATGGACTTCGAAGATCTTCCTTTCTTGTTCTGCCTCTTGGGTATCTATTAAAGCTGTCAAGATGTCAGAGCTCTCATGCTAAAGGGCAGAAGAAGGATCATATGAAGATTTTTGTCCCCTAGGGATACTGCAAATCTTGCTCTTCTTGTTCATTCAAAGCCCTTTACCAGCTCCACGTGGGGTCTTGTCATATCTCAGTGAAAGGCAGTAAAAGGCAGCAGTGCATACTCTATAAATCAAAGCCAAGGAGAGTGCAATCACAGCCTTTTCAGCAGAGGTGGTCCATAGTCTGATTGATGAAGTACTTCTATTTTCAGATGACTAGGTGGCTTTGAGGAATTTGGTATAGGATGCAGACCATTCCATCTTCTAGTCAGTGTCATTTATTGGAGATTGGTCAGTAGTGATGGATAGGTATTCCTCACTGATGACTCAGTGGTGCTTTGTACCAATGCATAGCAGATCTGAATGAAATTCTGGAAGGATGAAAGTCTTGTTTACAAAGCCACCAAAACTTTCACCAATGAGTATTTCCCTTCCTGTCAGAGAGAAAAATAAGGACAAAGAATATAAAAATTGGTTCCTTGACAGGTGGTAGCTTTTCTAGCTTTGAATAATTGTGTGCAAGCAGTTTTATTACTACTGCTTATTCCTTTAGTGAACTAAACACTGAAGTCTCCAAACTTCCTTTGCAAAGCCAAGAATTTGTCTAGCAAATTTAGCTTCCCTAGCAAACTTTGGTCTTCTCTGTAAGAAAGGAAAAGCAGGTTAGTCAATCTCTAATATTTCACTGGGACAACTTCATAGCAGTTACTGCTGTTAATGATGATTTGAGGTTTGTTCTTTTCAGAGGCAAATGCTTTGAGGTAAAATTTAATTTAGATCCTAAGCACATCCTTTGATGAGTTTACAAAATTGTCTTGGCACATAATTATTCTTGCATAATGCAGGAGACTTTAATTTTTGCACAGAATTGGTGAAACCGAAGGACCAACTGTACCGTGCCCCTAATCTCACTTCAATTATATGAAAACATTTTGGTGGCATAGAGATGGAAACTCTTTGTAAAAGTGATAAGTGAAAAGGCTTGGGAACAGGAAATCAGAATTGATATCATTCAGTAATTATGGTGAGTTAGAGATAGTGATCAGCACTGAGGGGATATTATGGAACAGAGATGTCCATGGATTACTTTAAACCCAGAGAAATTTGCTCTCTAAATTTACCTTGTAAGATGAACAAATTAGCAGCTGGTATACTTATGTATAGGGGGAGTTTGTAGAGGGAATGATATTTAAAATGGCGTAAACTGTTGCAATAATTAAGCTGGGATCTGCCTGTTACAAACCTAGTAACAAATTTTTGTCCGTGCAACCCCAGGTTGTGAGTTTGCCTGAGTAACTTCACACTAGGATAATAAATAACCTAATTTTACATTTACTGAGCTAATTCCCCTGTTAAATTATTTTACTGGCAGCTATGATTTAAAAAAAAAAAAACCAACATCAAAAAAACTCTAAAGTGCATAGATTCTGGTATTTTAGAGCATTGGCTTAAATATGTGTTCAGTCAATTGCGATGTTTGTTTTAACTGTATATTATTTACATGTACATAAATTAAAGTAAATATAATAAGGCCTAGATTTCAACTGATTTTATTTAGCATGCAATATAAAAGCTTTTAAAGCAAATAACCAAGCAACTTCCTCCAGTATATGCTAATTTAAATGAGTTAAATCTTCATAAGTATTTGGCGGACTAAAAGTTGCTTTACTATAAGGCATTCTTAAAAATTGTGTCGTTTTATGTTTGCGAGCACACTGTGTATTACTGACTCAAAGCAAAACCGGTAACCAGTATATTTGTACCTATATATTTAAGGAGGTCAGCATTCAAATTACAGATTTTTTTTCTCAGTCATACTGGCAAGAGGTGAGCAATACTTTAATCACGTAATATCATATATAGGAATCAAACATTTTTTATTAAGATGGCTATGTAAAATTCCCAAATTTTCTGTATTTGCTAGGCTGATTTATCTTAAAAGTTGAGTTAAAAGTTTGTGGGCTGGTTCTTACCTTCTTTTTCTATACGAGAAGTGAGGGAGAGCTGTGAAATGCTCCATCTGTTCGCAAACCGTGTCAGCTGGCAGATAGATGCTTATCACCTTGCCCTCTCTTACTGCAGTTTTAGGATGGTATAACACCATTGACTCAAAATGAATTCCTTTTAATTTAATCTTGTTTAAGCAAAAGAAGTCACAACGATAGCACACAGCATTCTAGAGGAGTCTTCCTGTTGATTTAAATTGTAATCCTTTTAAACTTTGGCCTCAGCTCGTTTGATTTGTCAACAAAAATGCTCAGTAGCACTTGGACCGAGTATGGTGGTTGGAGGAAACTAGGACTGGCTTAACACCTTGGACTTTCTGGTACTGAGACAGTTACATCTCAAAGACATTGAACATCATTCTAATCGGTCATAATCCTTTGGATTTTTTTCAGTCCCATCTGAGTGTCTTAAAGCAAACACAATGGTATATCCTCGTAAAACTGAAAACAGAAGCAAATATTGTCATTATTTCCCTTCTGCAAATTAGAATGTGAGCCACACTCAAAGCAGAAAAGATCTATAGAATCATCATGAGTTTCAAACACTACATCCTCCTTCAAGACTCAGATAATTTTCAAGACCAGCATAGCATTTCTCTGTCTTCCCTTCTAGTTTCTACTCTAAAAGGCCAAATAAAAATGAAAATAATAATAAAACAATCAAACAAACCAGGACGAAGAGTTCACTGTAGTTCAAAAGTACAGTTTGATAGAGTTGGAAAGACATCTTGCAGTAACAGGGGGAGGCAACTCTACTCAAGTTGTGCACAAGATGAAAGTACATCTATGGTGTAATGAAATCTGAGTATTTTATTATTCAAAAAGATTTTACTTGACTTATGAGGAGTTTTTGATGATATTTCTGTTGCTATGAGGAGAGTGATTCATCTAGCCAAGTGTAAACATCAGTATCTCAGATGTTCACTCCAGGCTTCCTTTATAATTAGTGGAGATCAATAGCCATTCTAGAAAGCAGATATTCTTGTTTCAGGTAGATGCTTACAACCAGTTAGATTAATAACATCTTAAAAAGATTACAGAGGCATGGGCAGGTGAATTAAACCATGTATTCAGACAAGCATAGACTCTATGGGTTTAGCCTTGGGGGTCTTTTGAGGGTATATATTAATATGTAAATGATGTAAACTTTCTATGAGTTTAGCTGCTGAAGAAATGAAACTGCTCATTTTTTTCTGGACATAAATATTTAAATTGTTTTGTAAGGAACATTTGTCTACATAAAGTAGTTCTCTTGGGGCTCCAGTCTCATTAGTTTCTGTAGGTTGGAGAGGCTGATAGGTTTTGTAGTATGTGTTTTTCCCCCAGTTAACACTTTTGGGGATCAAAAGAGAAGAATTAAGGAAAACAGTCTCAGAAATATTCATCAAGTTTGTTTTGTTTGTTTTTTTAGACGGAGTCTTGCTCTGTCGCCCAGGCTGGAGTGCAGTGGTGCGATCTCCGCTCACTGCAAGTTCTGCCCCCTGGGTTCATGCCCTTCTCCTGCCTCAGCCTCCCAGGTAG